>JMFS01041895.1:0-31968 GCA_000699545.1 Podiceps cristatus | reverse complement strand
GGGGTGTGTGTGGGGGTGTGTGTGGGGGGGTGTGTGTGTGTCTCTGCTTTTGAAGGGGAGCACGGCGAGGACAGAGAAGGGGTGCGTGTGTGTGTTTCCCAGCCACATGCCCTTCCCGGGTGCATCCCTGGCTCCCCGTGGGGAAGTGAAGCCCTGGGCGCTGCTGACATCCACTGCAAGAGCCCGGGGCTGCCCGGGGGGAGAAGGCACCCGCTGTGGGGGCTGCAGGCATCGCGTCCCTCTCTGCGAGGGACCAGCTGAGGCACCGGTGCTCCCACTCTCACTGGAGTGGGTGTGAGAGGCAGGATTTTCCTGATTGTGTCTTCCTGTGGCTCCTACCTTCTGCATATGGGTCTGAGTGTTTCAGGAACTGCTGCAACTCCCTTGCCATCTCCTTCCTGTAGCCCTCACGGGGAAATCTTGGAGCTGCCGTTGTTTCTTTACCACCGAGCTTGCCATCAGCTTGCCTCTGATTGTCCTCTCCCGAGCTGAGCTGCTTGCTTCTTCTCAGCAGTGCAATAAGGAAAGGATGCTGTTGCAGGAGTATCCGTGCCTGCTTTCCCTTCCCTTGCTCTGGCATCTGTCCGCAGGACTCTAAGCGGGCTTTGTGAAGTGCCTTGCCCGTGTGTGGGCCTTGTATGTGATAATTCCTGAATGTGAAAGCAGTAGTGGCAGCACAGCACTGCTGATCTGTTAACTGCTCTTGTAAGGACTTGGTATCTCAGTGGGCAGGCTTCCTGAAATGTGTTAAGATAGGATTTCCTGGGAGCAAGGGTTGCAAGGGGTGAGATCAGTTTGAAACTTTATGATAAGCAGTTCTGGGCCAGCTGGTGTGCGTACAAGGTGATACAGAGCTGCTGGCGGCAAGAGGTGCTTCCTATGGCTGTTTTCCCAGGGAACATGGAGCTGCTTCTGGGCAGGATGGATCTGCTAGCCTCCAAAAGCCTCATGGCTGCCAGCAGTATCTGGTCCAATACACTCCTGTGCTCTAGAGGAATGAGTAAAGGTGGTGTGGCCTCTTCCATGTGTCGCCTTCTGCTGCCCTGTAACTATGCTGTACAGATCCAGCACTTGTTCCTGCCTGTGTAAGGAGCATTTGCCTACTGTTGCTCAAGTGGGAAGTCAGGCTTACCTTCCCTCTGGGAATATACACCTTCATCTAAGAAACTTGCAAAGAGTTGATGGCCCACCGAGAGAAGGGGGCATGTGAGTAAGGTGGGAGTAGGAATTGTGGAGGTTTTTGTCTATGATAGATTGGATTTACTCATGTATCTAGGTTGTTTGACCAACCTGTAGCAACAGGGGTTGGCAACTGCCTTCATGGGTCTTCTTGCAGCTCAGGAGTGCAGTGATGGTACTGTACTCACTCTGTTTGCACTGTCCATTCGCGATGCTGTGTATCTGGTGACAAGCTCTGTTCTGAGGAGTGGCTCCCACCTTATAACTTCTTTCCTCAGCTATATTAAAGAGCTCTTTTGCTTTTGGAGTGTAAGCAAGCTTCTTTTCGCTTAACTGCTCTGATAAGTTTGAGAAGTCTATCAGCAACCCTGACAACCTAGGAGGAGAAATACCTCTCTAGCGTCAGGCTGTGGTCAACTAAAACCTGGTCAGTAGGAAGGTTCTTGCCTGTTTTTTCCATCAGCAACACAGGTGAAGTTCATCTCCTAGTACCTGTATGTAGTGCTGGCCTGTTGTAGCCACTTGGCAGCACAGAAGTACTCTAAAGGGGAGGGCAAAAAGGGGCTGAGGTAAGCGATTTTTAAACTTGAGAGCAGTTCTGTGGTTGACCTGGAAATGGCACTAGGGTAATGAGCCTTGCAGAATAAAAGGATTTCCAGTAGGAAGAGAGCAGCATTTTTTTTTCCCCTTCCAGCTGAATTAGCAGAAAAAGCCAAATGTCTGATCCTTCTGATGCAAGGAGTCCAGCAGCTCTGCTGCGTGAGGGATGTCCCTTCTTCCCCTTAATACCTGACACACTGGCAAGCCAAAAAAAAAAAAAAAAGTTGATGTCTTTCCCACTCAGGAAAAACTTCAGCAAGCAAACAGGTGTTCCTAACTTTAGGGCAATAGTAAACTTCAACTGCTTGCATTGTGTATTGAGTAGTTTAGAGAGCAGGTATTGTAAGTGGAGGTAAATAGGTAAAAACACCTTTTAGGTGGTTAGTATGTCTCTTGATCTTAATCTCTGGTGGTGGGTCATTAAACCCTTGAAAGGCTGGCTGGCTAATCAACTAATAATATGTGGATAACTCTAATAGTTGGGTAACAGGGAGGTCAGTAGTCAGGTGTGACGGGGGCTTAAAGCTCTGCAGCTGTTCTTGATTGGTTCTTGAATGGGAGCTGTGTGCATCTACTCTCTTGGCCCTTCCAAGGGCCTTTCTGGAGAGTCTGGTGGCAACTGGCCACCAGACTGCAGGAGAAGTTTGGAGTGAAGCCTCCTGCTTCAAAGTGTGTCTGAGTGTGTAAGCTTCTGTAAGGACCGCTGTCCGTAACCAGGCCTGTACTAGGACATCCTATGGGCAGAGGGATAATGGCAGTGGCTGACCCCATCACCATGAACTGGGTAACTTGCTTGTTCTTCCTACCTACTCTGAGCAAATACTTCCTAAACACTCCTGCAAGATAAAAGTACCCAAGACTGAAACTCTCTGAGGGGAGAAAGTGCAGAAGTGAAGGAAGTTATCTGCCCATAAAGCAGCGCTTTAGTTTCCACTGCCACAAATGTGCAGCCGGAAGTGGTTGAACCTCTGCCATCGCTGCTTTGCATTCTTTGAAGCATGCTTTCCTTGCTTTTTTGGAAGTGCTGAGGAAGAACACTACTTTATCCTCAGTCAGAGGAACCTGGAGGACAGGAACACTGCATGCATGTCTCCTGTTGGTTTTTGATTCAAACATGGGAATAATCTAGTAACTTAGACCCTGTCTGACTCTGAAGTCTCATAAATATTTTTGTTGCTGTTTAAGAACAGTGGCTAATGCTACTAGAGCATAGGAAGGTCATAACAAAGGGAAGGAAAACTTTCTGTGCTGTTTTTTGTGGCTTCCCTGGTTCTGAGGCCCTCTAAGACTAGTCTCAAGTTGTCTCTATCTTACGAAGAGGGCTGCAAAGCTTTCATCATCTGAAATGGTGTCTTCATCCTGACTTGTAGGAGAGAGCTGTTTTAGGACCCAGAAATCCTTGCCTTCTGAGCAGCATCTAACTTCTTAAATGAAATGGACGTTTCTGGCTAAATACTTGGCTTTCACAGTGATTCTGAATCAAACATGAAACACCTGAGTTGTAGATTCTTGTCTGAAGCATTTCTGTATTGGCCAGATCTTTCTATAAAGCATTCTGTTCCTCTCAAGTCTAATTGCATAAAACATTGTTTGTCCTGATAGGTGACTACCATCAGCTTTTTTGAGCTTATTCTCCCTTTACCCTTGCTAGCCTCCAAATAAGGAGACAGCTAAAGCTGAACCTAAGGAGTACTATTGCTGCCTCGGCCACTGCCCCCCGCCCCCCCCCCCCCCTTTTTTTTTTTTTTTGGACATTAAGTGAGAGAGAGATGCAGGAGGAAACAGTCCCTCAGGAAGCACGACGGGATCCATTGCAGAGTTAGTTGTAAAACTGAGTTCTTGTTCTCCTACGGAGAGCTTTTGGAAGGCATGCAAGCTAATTGAGAGCCGCTTTTCAGAGCAGCTCCTCTGCAGAGGAAGGTAAGGCAAATAGGGAAGTGTCAGTGTGGATTTCTCTCCTTTTTTTTTTTTTTTTTTTTTTTTTTTTTTTTTTTTTTTTAAAAAAAAAAAAGGAAGTTCTGCTTGCATGTGACCACTTGACTCCAGTTCGCTAGTTTGTGACTTTCAATAGTGAATCTGCTTTGTGCACTAGGACACACTTTGACACTGAGGAGAAAAGGTGTTATTAATGGGTTACTGAGTTTGAGGCAGAGGTGAGAAGTAGATGGCATTTTGCCACGTGATTGTATCCAAATGGTTTTAGAAGTATGATAAGACTCAGTACGCAGCCCTGCGGAGGCTGTGCAGATTTAGTAGCGTGCTGCTTAATGTTGGAAGTGCCAGGCTGTGCCGAATTAGAAAGTGTTCTGCACGGCTTACTCCTGCTGTCCTCTTGCTGAGTCCTTGTAGTCCCTCTAGACTTTGTCATGAGAGTCTCTTCCCAACAGCATGATGTTGGCTGTTGTTGCTGTGGTCTGCCTTGAGACTGGCAGCTACCTGATAGAGTCCTGACACCTGGTACTGGTTTCTTGTCTATTGCTCCAAAAGCTTTAATATCCTACGTGTCCTAGGGCTCAGACTCCCTTGTCCTCTTTCAGACTTCTCTGACTATCTGATACTGTGGCCAGCTACCTGTAACCTGTTCAGCTGTTCTTCTTTGAAGATTGTATTTGGCTCTGTTAACACTAGACAGCTGAAGAAGTGAGCTTCAAGGCTATTTTACAGGTAGTATAACAAGCAGAGCTGATGTGGAATACGAGGCTTGCAATGAATGCATAGCTTGATTTTGGTAATTTGTGGAGATGGACATTAAAACTACTGCAAACTTCTGGTTACTAACTGAAAACTATTGCTTGCATGTGACCCCTTGCTCATCTGCTTCCAAGCTACCACCATGGTGAACCCCTATGCCTGTATTAGCACCTGATCAAGTATAAATACTTGGTGTATTTGCTGGAGTGTTGTTACTTAGCACTCATATTCTGGAATGGAGCGTGGCAGCTTTCCAACAAAAAAATATACAGTCTGGAGCTCTACTTTGAGCCTCTTTGGTTGCTAGTTTATAATTATTGCTCTCAACTTCATCCACCCACAGATGAAACCAGTTTGCAGTATAATCTGAAAGCTTAAAATAGATCTGCCTGAGCTTCTACAGACCTCTTCCTTCTCTGACTAAATGAGAACTGTTAGACCAGCACCATGTATTGTTATTAAAGCAAGCTGGAAGTAAATTGTCAGTCTTAGGAGAGACTGATGACTACAGAAAGTCAGGAACTGAAGCTGGTGAACTCGTGAAACAAAGTCAGTGTGGATGAGTTGATCTCAGTTCCAACCTACAGGAACCCAAACTGACAGTCACAGAGGAGTTGAGGCTGGAAGGCACCTGGGGATATCTTCTAGTCCAGCCCTTGGGTTCAGAGCAGGGTTAGCTAGAGCAGGCTGTAGAGGTTGCTGTGAAGCTGTTTGTTGAATATCTCTTTAGGCAACCTGTTCCTGCATCTAGTCACCTTCAAAGTAGAATTTCTTTCTCACATTTAAGTGAAACTTCTGATAATTCAGTTTGTGCCCATTCTCTCTTGTTCTGTTGTTGGAGTCACTGAAAAGAGTCTGTCACCACCTTCCGTATACCTTCCTATCAGATATTTATCCATATTGATAAGATCCCCTGAGTGTTCTCTTCTCCAGGCTGTTGGCCTTCTTTGCCATGAGGCATGTTGTTGGCTCATGGTCAGCTTTTCCATCGGGATCTGTTGTGTGTGGGGTGTGAGATTTTTTTGTGGGTGTTTTTTTGTTTCTGTATATTTTTTTTTCCTTCTGCCAAGCTGCTTTTCAACTACTCAGTCCTCAACACATGCTGCTACATGAGGTTATTCTTGCCAAATGCAGGACTTGCATTTCCTTGTGTTGAATCTCATGAGGTTCCTGTCAGCCCACTTCTCCAGCTTGTTGAGGTCCTTCTGAATGACAGCACAACCACCTGATAGTATGAAGCATTCCACTCATATCTGTACCCTCAGCACACTTGCTGAGGATGTGCCCTGTCCCATCATTTAGATCATTAATGAAGGTGTTAAACAGTAGTAGTTGTATTATGGTCTGCTGGTGTACTCCACTGATGACTACTCTCCAGTTGAAATTTGTGAGATTACAACCCTTTAAGCCCAGCAGTTTAGCCCATTTTTAGTCCACTTTGATGTGCATCTGTGTAGCTTGTCTAGTTATGGGAAGCAGTGTTGAAAGCCCTCTTAAAGTTGAGGTGAACCACATTAAAACTCTCCTCTTGTACACCAGGCCAGTCATATCTTCATAGCGGGTGTTGGATTGGTTAAGTGTGGCTTCTCTTAAGTCCATGCTGACTTCTCATCACCATGTCATTTGTGTGGTTGGAAATTGTTTCCAGTATTTGCTTGATAATCTTTCTGGGGATTGAGGTGAGGCTGGCTGGCCTGTAGTTCTCTGTATTTGCCTTCTTGAAGACAGGAGTGACACTTGATTTCTTCCAGTCCTCATGAACCTCCCCCCCTCATCACCATAACAACAATAAGATAATTGAAAGTGGCATTAACAGTGGCATCATCCAGCTCCCTCAGCACTTCCGAGTCCATCTCATCATGGGCTTATGTCTGTTCAACTTGTTGAAATGCTCCCTAACCTGGTTCTCCCCCACTGACGGTGAGTTTGTCTTGTTCCAGACTTCCCTACTGGGCTCAGGGGCCTGGGATTCCTGAAGGCTGGTCATCTCAGTAAAGACTGAGGCAAAGAAAGCACTGAATACCTCAGCCTTATCTGTGTCCTTTGTCATCAGATCCTCTGCCCCATCAGGACTGCGGTTTCCTTACTCTTTGTTTTGCTGATGATGTACCTATTAGAAGCCTTTCTTGTTGCTGTTCTCATCCTTTGCCAGATTCGGTTCCATCCCACTAAACCTATCCCTGCATGCTCAGACAGTATCTCTATATTCCTCCTGGGCCAACTGTGCCTGCTGCAGCATTTTTTATGCTTCCTTTTTATATTTGAGTTTAGTCAGGAGCTCCATGTTCATGCATGTGGGACTTCAGCCACCTTTGCTTGATTGGGATGGACCAGTTTCGGGGCTGGAGAGGTGTTCCTTGAAAATCAACTCCTTCTCCTGGATGCCTTTCCAGGGCCATGTGCCTTCTTCCTAGCAGATCCTTGAAGAGGCCAAAGTCTGCTCCCTGGAAACCTGGGGCTGTGATCCTGCTCTTTGCTTTGCTCCTTCCTCTCAGGATACCCTCAGTATCCCAAACTCCACCAGCTCATGGCTACTGTGGCCGAGGCAGCCACCTACCTTCACATCCCTAACTGATTCTTCCTTCTTTGTAAGACTGAAGTTCAGCAAAGCATCTCCCCTCAAAAGCTTATCAATCTCCTGTGCCAGGCAGTTGTCATCAATGCACTTCAGAAACCTGCTAGGTTGATGTCACCTCTGCTGTGTTGCCCATCTAGCAAATATTATTGTGATTCAAGTTACCCATAGGACCTGTGAACATGAGGCTTCTGCCAGTAAGTCCCTGCCCTTGACTGCAGAATAAGTGCTTGAAGGACGTGGGAATGTTGTTTTCCACCTAGGACAGAAGGCTTGCTGGTTTGGTTGAACTGTCTTAATTCATCTATTTATGAAGCTGTTCTCCTGGCTTTTGGGAAATCCTGTGGTTCTCTTATCCCAGTCACTGCACTGAATGGGGAGGTTATGATGCATAGTACATGTGTGTTAAATCGTTGATCGATGGCTCTTAGGCCAAGAGAAGCTTTTAGGTACAAGCACTTGTCTGCCACATGCTTCATGTGTCAGCCATCAGCTCTCAAAGGCCCAGCTTAGTCATCAAAGGAACTGTTCCCTCCTCCTGTTGCACTGCGGGCGCGTGTGCACACGTGTGTTCGTCAGGCAGCTCTTTGCTAGTCTCCTGGTTAAAAGAACTGACTTAAACCCAGCATGGCTTTCAGCTTGCCATCAGTGTTCTGCCCACAGTGAAGCTGCTGACTGAATCCATTTTCCCATCTTTCATAATGGTGGTGACTGGAACTGTTTTCTCTAGCAATTTTATCTCAAACTCATGATATCACTTGGATTGGTTAATACCATGGTCTCTTACTGAAAAGATAGAGTGCTTGTCTCCTTTTTGCTTGTAGCCACTCTGGAGTTTGATGGTGTAGAAGCACATACAACAACACATTGGTGTGCTTGCTTACAGTTGCCTTCATTTATAGAAAAATAATTTCATTGGTAAGGGTGCTTTAATGGTATGCTACAATGTAGGTGTGCTAGTACTGTTGTGGAACTGTACTTGGTGGTCTGTTTATGATCCACAACTTCCCAGTACAGTGAGTTTCTCCGAAACTGGCAGTTCCTATCCCTTCTGAACAAGATCAAGGACAGCTAACACTTAACTCAGGACAAACACTTGCATCAGCATAACCATCTTAGTACCATTGCTGGTAAAACTGAACATAGCTTCTGCTGTCTAACAGTACTATTGCTTTGTGGTTCTTATTTCAGTTTGATGGAGGGGGGGGATATACTTTGAGGTTGAATTCAGTGTTGCTCAGCTTTCATAATCTTTTCAACAGGATTGCCTCATACTTAATGAGACAGAGCATTGAAAACAGATATTCAAAATGTACGTAGAGGAACTTGGTTCTTCAGACGGGTTTCAGAAGGGTGAGTCTTGGCAATAACTTGTCAGCCATGGTGGAAAAAGTTACACTTGGTGGTCGGAAAGAATCCTTTGGGCTGCCTGTGCTGGAACGCCTCACACTTACCCAAGTTGCTGGATGCTCTCCGAGCTCCTTCATGGGGAGAAGGGGATAACCAGATGAAGAAGCTCTTTATTCACAGCTGTGTGGGCACTTCATTCACCTATTGGTGCCTCAGGGGTTTGTGATAAGCCTCAGGCAGCATGTCCCTGTAAGGAGTGATGGGAGGGTCAGAGGATAAAGACTGAGGCTTTAATACTGACACACTGTGATCTGGGGGACATCAGTTCCTAGATCAACCTGCAAACTATTGTCCTGGTGTCTTCTGGCATGGTGGACTGCTCTCATGGTATCTTGGAGAGATCATCTGGCTGTCACACTAGCCAGTCTCTTCCTTATCTGGTTTCTGTAAAGTAGGTCAGGAGACAAGACAGGAGCTCTTACAGTGCTTAACTCAGTACTGCTACATGAAAATATCCTTGCAGCACTTAAATGCATCTTTGAGACTGTGACTTCTGTGTGTTTTCAGTCTGCAGAAGACAATACACCAGTTAAAATGGCATCTGATCTTGTGTATTTCTCAGAAGTAACTTCACTGAGGCTTGTTCTCTGATGACCTTGAGCAAGATCTTAAATGCTGAGCTGTACTGACTTGAAGCTGTGGCTGACTTGACTGCCCGAGCCCAGGCTGCAGAGCAGCTGAGACTCCAAGCTCTTGTGGCTGGGGAAAACTACTCTCATCACTAGGATGAAATGGGGCAGAAAGCTCCAAACTCCACCTTGGAGGTCATGGCAGCTGCAACCCTGAGGTAAAAGCTGTGTGAATTTACTCTTAAGCAAGAGTTTGCTCTTAGTAAATTCTAAAAAAACCTGTGGGGAACCTGTTTCTCTTCCAGGTACTGAGGGCAATCACTGACAGCAAGGTAACAGCTAGCAATGCTGCAATGACCAACTGAAGATGGAAACCCAGTGAGCTGCAACTCATTAAAAGAGTTAGCATTCCCTATGCCAGTCCAACTTAAGTAGTTTATTGACAGATAAATTTATGGGACACATTTTATTTTCTAAATCGGGAGGAGCAGGGGGTGGAAAGAGGTGTTGCCTTTGGCTGTAGGTGATGTTATAATGCCCAAACTGTTGATTCCCAACCAGATATTTCACAGAAATCATGAAGCATCTGTCTGAATAAGCATGTAGGTGGTAAGGGTTAGTGGAACTAGCTGAAATGGTTTTGAAAATAAAGGCAATAATCCAGAATTCATACAACAGGCAAGGAAAGAGCTCAGCCATGAGCTGTATTTAGAGTGGTTCTCAAAGCATAAATTCCTTTGGAGAACATCACTGTCTTAGAGCCACATTCAGAGCTTCTACACAGCTGCTTTTATGAAGTAACAAGCAGTAGGTGAGAAGTTACTCTGGAAGCGAAAGTGGTCTCTAACCCCTAAAGATGGGCTTCTGCTGGACACAGGTTTGTGGTTTTGTGTATCTTAGGTTGAGGAGAACCACGTGGGAGCAAAGACATCACAAAAATGTGTAGTACTCTGCTCTCCAGGAAAATGAACAAAAATTCATTTCATAGAAACTGGCTTTACTTGCTTCTAGATGATACCTTCAAATTAAGGAGTGCAGACCCTACTGTGAGGATGCCAACCTCTCTGCCTGTCTTGGAAAATAATAGTTGCAGTGGTCTGTAAGTTTACTAGTATGGGACAGCTTACAGCACTGAAGCATGTGTTTTAATCCCGATTCTTACTTACTGCTCTAACCTCAAGCTGAATTTAAGTGTGAAAAAAACCCCCTCTTTTAAACCACTCTAACACTGTGTGTATGATGAGAGTGGCTAGTAGCCTCTCAAAACCAAAATACTAGCAAGGGGTGAAGCTTCTCTCTGTCTCATCTACCAGGAAGGCTGTTGCTACACTGGTTCAAAGCCCTGTCCTCATAGGAAAGTGTTGCCTTACACTGCTTGAATGAAACTTGCCCTGTCCTTCTGAATGGCCTCCTAGGGTATAAAAACACCCGTCTCCCAAGTCTGTCTGCATAGCTGGCCTCACTTTTCCAGTGAGGGTGGATGACTTGATGTGTTCTTTGAAAGGAACATGCTGCAGTGCAGGTGTTGCTGAAGGGCAGAGAAGCCTCTTCCCCCTCACTGCTGCAGATGGTTTTAGAAACAGCTGCTTTTGACTAGCTCGCTGGTAAAAGTGCTGGCATGTGGGAATGGTAAGTGATAGACTACCCCAGACAATACTCAAACCCGTGCTGATCTGGGTAGAACTGGCACCTTTGTAGCTTTTTGGATGCTAGCATAAGGCAAATTGGAAGTGAACATCTTGGATACCACCAAGATGAAGCTGTGTTCTGGATTGTCACTAAGATGATACCTGGAAAATCTTAATTGTTTATTGCCAGTGATCAGCTTGGCCTCTTTGGGATTTGTATGCTGCCTTGTGTGCCGACTAGCTGGCTCCTGGATCAGTATACTTCACTTGAAGACAAGTGTGCCAAACGCCTCTGTGCCACAGTGGCTGTCAGCAGCCTAGGCCATGTAAATCTTGTTTCTATAGATGAATTAGTCTGTAGATCTCATGCCTTGTTTATGCCCTCCATCAGTGTCTATAGGTGGTTTTCATAATGTGAGGTAATACTACATGGCTGCTTTTCCTCACTTCTCCTTAAAGCAGGGACTGAAGCGGTCATACTCTGCCGTTTTTGTTGTTTCTGTGGGTTTTTTTCCTTCCAACAGATACACATTTTGTTTACTCCTCTGTGAGCAAATGCCTTTCTACTGGAAAATGTCTTGTTTATCAGCAGCCATGATGAAGGGCTATCCCTTAAATTGCACCTGTGTAAACTGAGAGCTCCTCCAAGAGCACACTCTTCCAGCTCTTTCAGGCTTTGAGATGAAAACAAGAGTTCTCCCCTTTAAATCTCTCTGCCTCCTTTACTTACACCGTAATGTCTATCAGTCTGACTTGCTCTCATGAAACCTCCACTGATCTTGTGTGGGAAATGCTAATGCAACTCATCTGAAACAGCCAGCATGAGGAAACCCACATTGTAATGCAATATGGATGGGTATTCTTGCTTGTTTAAGTATTCACCAGGATACTACAGTGCTTTCCAGCCCTCTATTGTATCTTTCCTTCCTGTTTCTTCTCCCTGCTTCTCCCAGTCCTTTGCATCTGTTCACATTTACAGAATACTACTGTTTGCTCTCAAAAAGATCTCAGCCAAATTGTCACTTTGGTAACACTGGAGACCTAGATAACTGTTGATGCAACTAAACTTATTTCTAGAGTGTGAACAGGAAAAGACTGCTGCACAGTGTGTCTGCAGAGGTTTAACAAAAAAGCCTTTTGTTTCTACAAAAAAGCAGTTTAGTTTGGACAAGCTTAAAGTATTCCATCTGAAATCAGATATAAATCTGTCTTCTTGGATTGGGAATGATTCCTAGTCATATGCTGGATTCAAGTTTTCCTGCTCATGGTCTGAATCCTGGCTGCTGCTTTGCTATTTAGAAGGTCAGAGCTCAAGTTCTGAAAATGAAGCTTTAAACAAAACATTAAGTGTGTTAGGCTTGTTCATTAACAAGTTGCTCTTTAGTGTGTAAAAACGGGTTATGATGTTCCTGTGCACACAGCTGCAGAACCCTTCTGATAATAATTGGAAGTCTTCTAACAAACAGTAGTCTTGAACCAAACTCCTTGCAGGTGGACATGGAACTTAACAGAGCTAGAGGAGAGTAACTGGAGACCTGACTCAAAAGGTCTGCATTTTTCTAAATGTTTCTGAAGGTATCTAGCTTCTGCCATTTGTGGAAGTCTTTGAGCAAGGAAGATAGTGTGGAGTTGGTGCCTGTTGCCCATCTGGTGAGAACTGTAGAAGGAAGAACGAACCTTCAGCTCTACTAAAGGATGCAAATCCAAGTATGCCCAAATGTTAAACTCTCTTGCTTTCCTTTGGGTCACAAGCACTTTTCTGCTACTTTCTACAGCTTAAACATAACTGAAGTGATCCTGCTGGACAGTTGCCAGATTGGCTTTTTGCTTTGGAAGATAGATAAAGCTTTCTGCAAGGACTCTAGTGCTTTGTAAACAGATGCAGAAGCTAACCTTGGGTCTGAGACTTTCTTCCAAGAAAGCAGACCATCCTGTGGATGTGTTAAAATACCTCTTTGCCTTTAAAATACCTTGTCACAGTAAGTGAGCTATAAGATGTGGCAAGCATCTAGTTACTCCTCACACTTTTCCTTCCTGTTCAAAGGATACGGGGAAGTATATGTCAGGTTAGTGAGTTGATAAGACAAAGGTATGTCTTATCCCTTTACATTTTTCCTAATTAATGTCTGTTCCAAATAACAACCCATTTCATCTGCTAAATGCCCAGCACCCAAAGCCTTTTGACCTTTTGTGCACGAAGCAGTAGAGTTAACATGGTTTATTACTAATATTGAAGGACTTGTCTTAATTGCTGTAAAGCGTCTATGACATGCCACTCATGGTCCTCATTTTTAGAGTGTAACTTGAACCACATTTAGCTTTAGTGTGATATTGTACAGTTCCCCTCCCAGACTAGGAAAAGAGGCCGCCCTCTTAAGGACTCTGTGAGAAGACAGACATATAGCCAGACTGTATGAACAGATGGTCTGATGTGGTACTTGACACCTTGTGACACCCCCTTTTGCCCTCATGCACAGGAAGGCTGAAACAGAGCTGCATTGTCGCTGAGTCCCTGAAGGCTTCAGCAACAGAGGTCGGAGATGGCTTATTCCGCTTGCTGAAAGTGCTGGTGGCAGGAAGCACTTAAGTGCCCTCATTCTTGCTCTGGTTATCTTAACTGTGATGATTTATGGGAAAAAGAACCACAAAGTAAAATAATCCATCCTATAAAACTTGGCTGTTAGCCTCAGGAAAGAGGTGGGAATCCCATGATCTGCATGAGAAGGCTTGGAAAGTGCCTGTGTCAATTATGTAGTGTCTCCGTGAAGCTTGTTCCAATGTTCCTCTGTGCTGCCGTAGTGCAAAAAACCACTATTCCAAGTACCATACCTTCATAAGCAAGAATGCTTCCAGGTCTTGAGTGGGATGCTGCTGCTGTTACAATCAGCTGCTGCATCTAAAATTCTTATTTTTTTTCAGGGATACTGAGGAGTCTGCTCTGACAGAACAGAAACACTAGTTCAAGTGATGAACTCCAGAATAAAGTCATCAGACTCATGGCTTGGCAGCATGCTGTACTCTGACACCTCTTCAAAATACCCTGAGAGGAAATTGATCCAGTCTTTACCTAGTGGTTTTTTTTTTTTTTTTTTTTTGTTAGATGGGCAGAATACCTGTGGTACTGCTGGAACTGTAGAGGTGAGGCTTGGACCAGGTGTGGTATGCCTGGCTCATTAAAGTTAGGGGCTTTCTGCCCAACACTGCAGGGCCCACAAGTGCCCTGCTTGATAACCTCCAGGGCTAGGAAGTAAAAATCTGGGCTTGTGTACTCAACATTCAGCACTGTCCCTCCTCTACTGACACATTTCCAGGTAAGAGCAAGAAGAATTAGTTCTGATTTGAGCTTAGTCCATATTGCTCTTAAAATAGCCTCAGTCTTGCAGTCTGATTCTAGATGATTAATATAGTGGAAAACTCTGACCTCTTCTGAGGGTATAGTCTTGTTCCTTGTGAGTACACGTACTGTACCCTCCTTTCCATTACTGGAGAGGGGTGTCAGGAGCTGGTGTATGCGTAACCACTTGGAGGGTAGGTCCAGCCTTAGAAGTTGATTCTCACAGTTCTTGTCAAACTACAACATAGTACTGCCTTGTTTGTGGATCAGTGTAGAAATGTGGTACTTCCTCCTGGGAATTAATAGGGTTTGTGGAGTTTAACTGTGAGTCTTTGGGTTTGGTTTGGGGGGGGTGTGGGGTGGGTGTTGGTTGGTTTTGGTTGGGTTCTTTTTGTGTGAAGATTTTTTTTTTTAACCTCATAGAACAAGACTTCCTCCTT
This sequence comes from Podiceps cristatus, assembly GCA_000699545.1. NCBI lineage: Eukaryota > Metazoa > Chordata > Aves > Podicipediformes > Podicipedidae > Podiceps > Podiceps cristatus. The sequence goes on along the minus strand of JMFS01041895.1, from coordinate 17,542 downwards.
ACCCTCCCTTTCCTACTGTGTCCAGAGCATTCTCCCTTTTCTGCGATCTGAATCTCCACTTTGGTGACTCTTGCCTTAAAGTAGCTGCCCAAAGACAAGTGCAAGAGGAGGGGACATACAGTATCTTGTATCTACTTTATGTATGTGTGAGGAAACAATGGTGACCTGTAGTAAATAAAGTATGATGCTGATGCCTGGTAAAGAATGAAACTGAACATGTATAAAAGGGAAGCAAATACATTTTCTTCCCTTGCTCTCCATCTGAAGAGAAGTTTAGGTATTTGTCTAAAGCTGATATTGGATAAGAGTCTTGTGCACACTGATATTTCACTATGCAGATGCTCAGTGAGATCTTCTAATAGGATACTATGCTGTCAGAGACAGATGAACTGATCTAGATGGTCTGAAGGATGGAAAGGTGCTTTCTTTTTCTATTGAGAGCTGATGTGTACAGGCCAGTGGAGCAGAACTCTAGAAACAAAAAATATGCCTTCAGAAATTGCTGGGATGAGACAAGTAGTGCTATGAACAGGTCTGTGAAAGATAAGTTAATGTATGCTTTTATAATGTTCTTGGGAATATTTATGTCTAAGCCACCTTAGTTTTCTAGTCACCAGCAGCAATTCTGCTATGGCTTATTGTTGTGTACTGAAGATAACGAAGGTAAGACTGTTCCAGAAACCAGATGTAGTTGTGTGGAGTCAGTGTGCTCTTGACATGACTGTATCTGTGGTTGTGTCTCTCTGGGAAATGGATGGCAAAAGGCAATGGGACACCTTAAGCCACAAGGAGAAAGGTACAGCATTCTGAATTTCAGAGGCAAAGCAGTGAAGCTCTAGGAGTAGTACAGGCCTGGCTGTAAGGTCCCCGAGTTAGGCAGGGATATTTGGGGTTGAGTGCACCACTTGCCTCTAAACAGCAACATTTCTGTGTATCTCTTAGAGCAATGCGCTTGCAGCATCAGGTGGTTTCAGGCTAATGGTTTCCAGGGGTGAGCTTATCTGTGCTTGGAAGACCTAGCTGAACTACCTCTTCCACTTCCTTCATGGGCTATTACTTAGATAGCAAATGTACAGCTTAAACACATAGCTTTGCTAAGGCAGGATAAGTGAAAAGTAACATTCAGTTTGTAGAAGCTGCAGTATTGACTAGCTGCACTTAACTTGGCAGGAGAATACATGATCTTCACTTGACAGTAAACCAATACCTACAGAATTTTAGACCCTTTTTTTAGCCTTCAAGGGTTGAATTCTGCATGCCTTCTTTGGTGTGTACAGCTCCATTGGGGGAGGCTGCCATCCAGAAGACTGAATACCAAGCTCCTGAGGTTTTACTTTATGTGGATCCAAGCTGCTCTGTAAATGCAGAGTCTTGGAAAATCTCCTGGAGGAATGAAGGAGGGAGAAGATGACATCAGCTGGAAACTTCCCAACTCACTTTACATCTCACATGCAGACTTCAAGTTTATAAAATTCCGCTGAATTTTAAACTTGGATGAATTGCACTTCTTGATAGATTTAGTATCTGTTTCTGGGCAGGCCAACTTGTCAAGGTGTTTGGACTGCATAATACAGCAACAGAATGTGAAGCTGCTTCTTTGCTAGATAGCAGCCTGCATAGTTGGCAGGGCTCAGCGTTTCTAGCACAGGCAGTTAGTTACTACTTGCGCTGTGCTGTAGGATACCAAACATATGCTGCTAGAGTCATCTGATCTCATGTACCCAGAAATTTGGGTGTCTTGATGAATCCTACAAACTCCATGGGAATGCGTGAAGAGTCTCCCTGTAGGTGATTGTACAAGTGCGAAGAGAAGCCTAGTATTAACCAGTAGATCATGAACCTGAAGGTCTGCATGTTGTACTATTTCTGCTATAGGTTGTGATCCAGGCCTTGCTAGACCTTCACCTGACCTCCTTCACCAGGTGACAAAGCTGTGAGACTCCTCTAAGGAGGTGAGGGATGGAGGCCAAGGATCTTTGCTCTTTACTTTAGAAAAAGCTTTGAAACTTGAGGAGGTCTTCATGGATACTCTCCAAGACTTGAAGAGTCTTGACAAAGCCTGTCCTCCATTCCACCTGCCTGGCTGCCAGAAGCAGCCTCCCCTCCTCCCTGCTGTGGAACTGCTCAGATTCATGGCAGGCTGACTGTACAGTGAGTAACAGGTGCTGTAATGAAAAGGCTGTTTTTCTGTGAAGAACTTTGTGAGCAGTATGTATCTGCTGGGACTTGGACTGTGCTGATCTCTGATAATGCAGATAGGTACTTAAAACAGTGGATGAGCAGCTACTTGGTGCACTAAAGGTGAAGTTGATGTATGCGTCCTTGGCACTGAAGGTGAAATACTAGTCAGTATTTCAAATGCCTGTGGGTATGACAACTACACTGACAGGTAGAAAAGCAGATGGCTGCAGGTCCCCTTTGCTGCTAGGCTCTGCAGGACGTACTGCTCTTTTTGTGGTAAAACCAGACTAGAACAGATGATGCAGTCTTGCTTCCCCAACTGCAAAAAATCCTCCAAGTCCCATGGAAGAGAGCCAGTGACACTTAACATGATGAGGAGGTGCTCTGCTGAAAGGATTACAGCATGGGACAACTTAGATTGCTAGGCCATTTGCTGTGATGCTTCAAAGCCTACCTCTTTCTAGCAATAGCATAAGACTTCAGCAAACCGATCCTGCCTGCTGTTAAAGGAAGGTAAGCTTTGTTCCTTGTGGGGTTAGCTAGGAAGCTCCACCCATTAGGAAGGACAAATAGTTAGCTTCTGAATTGGCATTCAGCTGCTGAAAACTAGCCAAGTGGCAGCGCATTATGCCAGCTGTGACTGCCAAGGAGGGGTTCTGCCATCGCAGATGAGGCAGTGTAGCACAGTAGTAGTTTCAGTGTGCCCATCCTCTGTCCTTTAGTAGCAGCTCTCCTGCTCCTAACCAGAGTTGGTCTAGAAGCTTTACTTGGTCTAGATTTGGGGTGCTTTGTCCAAGGCTGAGATCAGGTAAAACTGTCACACTCTTTATTTTAAGACCTGAGACACTCCACAGGAGCCATGACTAAGAAAACACTCAAGTAGATTGAATTGGATTCCAGTCTTTACAAACCTCTGCCCTGCTTAAGAAGTGCAAGACATATTAGTATGATATTGTTGTGACCCAACAGAATTGCTGAAGAAAGTTACTAACTTCATGCGAGTGGCTGCAAGCTCTGTCGTTGGTCCTTCCAGTTGTCTGACACCTTGATGCAGAGTCTTCATATTTTGTGCAGATTCTTTTGTATTCTTTGAGCTGTCTTTTGAAAGGGTGTTGTTACAAGGTTTTGTGATCTCCTGTGCAACCAGGCTTAAGCTGTTTCTGCAAGTTAATTAATTCATTTCCATACTGGAAGCTTAGAATTTGACTGGCTGCAGTTCTGGCATAACCTGTCTTATACTAATGCTTATTGCACATGGGCAATGAAAAGCTGTCTTTTTGGAAGCGGGAATGGATTTGTCTGCAGCTACTGCAGTGTCCCAGGGTTTGCTTTGCTCTTTACGCTGTTCAGCCAAATTCTTCTGTCTAGCTGAACTGCAGATTTTCTGAAGCCATCTCCTGTTGCTAATATTATGCTGTCTTCTGCTTATTCTGTTTATGTAACTCCAACAGGACTTCTTATCTGCTGAGTTATCATAGCATTGCTTCTTCCTGTTGTACATGCTACTGCTATCTTGAGTCTGAGCCAGATGCTTGTGTAGTCCAAGCTGTCTGCCTCAAGTGTGAGCTGGCATGCTGTGCCATGCTCATCCTGCTCTTTCGCCCTCTTAAGAGAGCATTTGAGTGCTTCTCTTCTAATTCTTGCTCACTTGCCAGTTAAATCTGAAATCTCTCATCTGTTGGCATCCACTTCTGAGCATTAGCTGGGGGAATGCATCTAACCTCTGTTAGACAATAGTTTAGATCACCCCTTTCCCAAAACGTCTAGGCTAAAGCATTATTCTCCCTGCTTCGTAAGGCAGTCCTCAAGGTGAAGAGCAGTATTACCACAGTTCTGCAGGACTGCAACAAGCAGAGAGCTGTCTGTGAATCCCAGTACTCCCACAGTGGGTTTGTGATGAAGACTGGTAGGGACTTAGCCCTGTTCTTAGCCATTGTCAAAGGGAGACCTTTGTAAGTAGCATTAACTTGAAGCTCTTGCCTGTAATTCTGAACCCTGGAACAAAGAGGGACTTCTTTTGAAGGCAGGGACTACCCTTGTGCAGCTGGAACATAAACCACAATTGTGTAAGGAATATTGATGGACAAAGAGGGTTTTACCCAAACAGGATTACTTTCCTACGATTACACGTTTCATTTAGCCAGCATGTGAAGCTGGGGCTAAGCAGTAGTTCCAAAACTACTAGCACTTGTAGTTAATGTGTTGCTTAGCTGTAGTGATGTTTCTCTGTCTAGCAACCAGAGGAACATTTCTCCTTACAAGAGAAATACTCTGGATAAATCTATTCTTGTGCTACTAGTTAAAACAAACTAAAAACCTCCTCTCTTCTCTGAAGAGCCATGGATCTTTGGGACATTCTAATACTCTTGTCAGATATTCCTACACATTGTACAAGTTGTCACATGCCATCAGCTCCTTCTGCTACAAAACCACAGCAGAGAACACACATGAAGTTGCTGTGATATTTATGCAAAGTGGAGTAACCACTAGCTGTATGGAGTAGTTGGTCTATATCAAAGTGTGCAACTCCAAGGTGTGGGAGTGTACCAAGTTGGCTATGAAGTGTTGGGTTCCCCCCTGCTCTGGTACTGAGTCAGTTTTAAGGAATTACAGACTCCCCAAACCTTTGTCTGTCTCTTCCTAAAATAGCCACTTGCTCCTTCATTTAGCCTCTGTCTTCCCTAGGCACTGGATGATACTCTTGGAGTTGGGAGGATGGGAATGAGGATCTCTCCAAGTCAAACTGTTTTCCTTAACCTTAGGACTCCAAAAGGGAGGTGTGCATAGGCACTGGTGCCGGAATGTATGATCTGGAACTGTCCTGTACTGTGGTGATAGCAAATTCAGTCTCTGCCTGCTGTCAACATGCTTGGAAGTTAATGGAATGGATTTGAAGCCTCTGATACAAGTTTGCCCTCTTTCCTCTGCTCCAGAGTCTCCAGAGGCAAAGGCTGACTGCATTCCAGTCAGCTGAACTGTTGCCACTTTGCCTGAAGCCTGTCTTAATATGCTTAGTTATTTCGTTTTCAGAGTCTAGGTTGGTTGAATCTCACCAGGAACTGTTGTTTCAGCAGTACTTCTACTTCCTCATGAACAGAAACCAGGTTGCACCATACTAAGGGGAGGTATGGTGGTAATGTGCTTTCTCTTCAACTTGTGGACCAGTAGAACAGCCTAATGCTCAAAGCACAGACCTTAGGGAATTGCCCAGGTGTCCTGGAAAAGGGTGATCCTTGGAGCTGCTGAAATAAATAGCCCTTGTAATGTATCAGTGAAGCTTGTCAGTGGCACCTTTGAGAATACTGCGCTTTACAGTGAATCTGTTCATTTATTAAAAACCTGTTTTTCCCTCCCCAATACAGGATCTCACTCTGCCCAATGGCACGCCTGTGGACACTTCTAGCCCAGCCTCCTCCTCATCTCTCCTCAACAGACTGCAGCTGGACGATGACTTGGATGGGGAAACTAGAGACCTGTTTGTTACTGTTGATGATCCCAAAAAACACGTGTGCACAATGGAGACATATATCACATACAGGGTTACAACAAAGGTACAAAGCAACATTCTCCTTTCCTAGGACTTTTTTCCTTTGGGAATTTTTTTTTTTTAGGGCGTGTTCTGGATGTCTGTGCCTTGCATTGTATTTCTTTATTGTAAGGACAAGAACTTGGCATCTTTCAGTACCTTGTGAATGTGTAGAAGGTGTGACTTATATTAGCAGAACTGTTACTACTCCAGTATATGAAACTACGTGAAAAAAAGTATCAGCTTAGATTTTTGTCTCTGACCCTTAAATAGAACTGTTTGTAAACTTGCAAGGCCAGTTTCTTTCATTAACTTGAAAGATTGTTCATATAAAGTAATCTGAAACCCATTTGGTTTGAGTTACCTCCCCTGAAGGGGAATGTGCCTTGTTGTTAATTTAGTGTTAATCATCTCACATTTTGCATCTATCCTTTTCTGAAATGCATTAAGCTTACTGCTTAAGTGTTTACCATACTTCCTCTGTCAGCCACTTAACTAAATCTTAATCTTGATTCTCAGCTGTAAACTAGCTTCTGTGCAGTTGCTGGTACAGAAGGGTGTAGAGCTGCTGCTAAAATTGAGTAGCCTAAGAATGCTACTGCCTACCAAAAGAAATATGTCAGATTTTTTTTTTTTTTCAGCATGTGTTGTAGTTCAATCATTAATGCAATCTAATTATGCTAATAGGAAAAGTGATCTGAAAAGTCCACTGCACTCACAACTGGAACGTTGATTTCTTTTAACTAGCTCATTCTCACTAGCACCATCTCCTAGGGGATGTTGGCATCTGTTCTAGGCGCTTGTAGTTACCTAAGGCAAAAAGTGTTCACTAACTTCACTAGGAATATATACTTGCTTCACTTGTCCAAAAAGACTAGCATTCCTTTGGCCTACTTAGATGACACTATATACTGGAGAAGATATTTTCGTTTGAGATAAGGAAGCCTTTACAGGCAACAGATTTTTTTTTTTAACCCCCTCCCCTAGAATCTCTGCTCCAAAGTTCCACTTTCAGGCTGCACAGGAGAAAATGTGGTTTCTCTTATAGTAGCTACCTCTTACGGCACACTTAACATTCTTTGTTGATTTAAGTGTCTTAATCTCGCAAGAAATGCGGTATCTTAACTACTAGAAAATGTTGAGAAGTGTAGGAAACTTTTCCACTTGGAGCAACTTAGCCTTCAGCTGTTACATGATCAGAAGTAATAAGAAGCACAAAATTAGATGAAACTTTCCACAGGCAAATGACTAAAATTGGCTAAAGTTGTTTCTTTGTTAAATTAAGACCTGATTATTCTGTCAAGATAAAATACCTCTATGCCGTGGCACCCTAATAATGTTTCTCTGCTTGGAAAGCTGTGTTCATACAAGGGTTTCATTCCTTCTTAAAGCAGAACTCTGGAACATGGGTAAGGTATTTGCCCTGTTTAGATTGGATGTATTACTGAACAGTGTCTTTTTTTAAAGTTAAAAAAAACCCCTCACCCTGTGCTCCTGATGTTGCATATCTACCTACCCGTCTGTTAATGCTTGTTTTATTTGGGATCTCATTGTACCACGTAAATCTGCTTTATCATAGCAGTACAATGCTATCGTGAAACAGTGCACAATTTGTTCTTATCAATCACCAGGAAAGCCTCACCTCTTTGGGTTTATTATTCTTGTAAACTTCTGGCTAACCTCTAGGGTCAACACCTCTTGCACTATCTACCATTGTTTAAAAAAAGAGTGTTTGGAAGACTAACAGTATTAATGGTCTGACTCATTCTTGCTATACAAACCAGGCCTCTTTGGTGCCAAGATAATTGCCCAATCAGCCATTGTAGCTGAAAGCAGTAATTAAACATGGGAAAAAAAGCTGCACAGGAATCATCCCTAGACAGTGATGAGGATGAGTGGTGGTGCTTGCGCCTCCAGGTTGTAGGTCAAAGTTCTATAGCAGACCTTGCTCCTGTCATCAGTGTAAGTCCATACCTTCCCACCACCTCCTTGCAGCCTTGCATAAAGGCTGAAAGGGTCTCTGTGATGGGTCTGGATGAGGAGGCAGGGATGGCTGCTTTTTTTCTTTCTCTGCTGAAGAATGCTACTGGAACCTCAAAGATTTAGATAAACATAGGTCCTAAATGAGTTATGCTGAGGAAATCCTTGCTGTGAAAAGCAGCATCACTAGGTGGAAGAGGAAAATGTTAACTGCTAGTGCTGTAATGTGCACTTGTGCCTGTGACTGACCACCACTGTGGGGAAATGGTATATCCTGACCACAGTCTTGGTTTTGTGTGCGGTGTTTGTTTCTTTCTAAAGGCCCTTAATCATAACAGCAAAGAAGAGAGGTCTTGCAGTATGCCCCAGACTTCTCATCTGATGGTATCTTTGTACAGCAGGTGATGGTGTCTGGGGAAGGGTCCAAAACATTTGGTCCAAAATGATGGCTTTCAGGGAAGCTGAGAGAAGAGCTTAGAGTTTACCCAGTCCTGCTTGTGCCCTTGCTTTCACAGCTTCCTAATAAGAGCCAGGTAGCATTCTCCATTCTGTCTTCTGCATGAACACATTTAAAGAATGCAATGGGAGTCCCCAAAATGATGGGGACAGTGATTCAGAGTTGGCTTTCTTGACTTTTTCATACTTTGCTTTATTTTTGCTAACAGCAGTTTTCTTACAGAGGGAGAGGCTAGTGAAACCAAAAAGGTGGATGAAACTTGTGCTGGAACTTAATTTGTCTTGGCTGTGATGATTGTAGTGTCTTGGGTGTTCTTGATGATATACCTTTGTGCTCTTCAGATAGGCTGATGTGCGCTCCAGAGGGGTTTGATCAGGCAGACCTTTCTGAGAAGAGAATAAAGCTGACATTATGTAGTCATCTCCCCTGAGGGAACATAAGTGTACTTCTAGCTTTGCTTTTGTTGTACTTTCTATGACAGCAAGGCCTTCTTCTGTGCCTTTTCCCACGGAGGGGTGAACAGCTGTGTGCCATTTCTCAGTCATGCAGCTGCTCTGCAGGCTTGAAAGGAGAGGCTTTCAAACCAGTCAATAGTGAAGTGGAGGTCTTTTCTTTTTCCTGTCCTTCTCCTCCTGCTTCCAGTGCATGCATTGAGTAGATTACCTGAGCACATGAAACAGCTTGATCCCTTGACTGGAGCAGGTGTAAGTGCTCACTACGTCTTTTTCAAACAGGATAAACTATTTGAGGCAAACAAAACTATGAACTGCTAAGAACACCAACCTTGCTCCCTTCTCCCCCTCTGCCATTCTCTATTTCTAATTGAAGATTTTGCCCCAAACTTAATCCACAATTGGGTGTAGCAAGTAAGAGACTAGAACCAGGGTGCAAAAATTCTTTCATCTAGTCATCACAGGCTAGCGTTAGGTTTGGCTGTTAGCTCCTTTCAAGAATGACAAGAACCTTACACAAGACCAAGATTTGGTGATTACCTTAATATTGCCTCAAGTCAGAAGTATTCTAACAACAGAGCTAAGTGTCTGTAACCCTACCTGCTTTCTAGCAAGTAAAACTGAGCATAGAATACTTCAGTGCTGACTTGGAACTGTTCTGGAGTCTTCCATAAACCCCTGGAAATGTCTTGCCCATTATTTTCAAGAGGTTGAGATCTGCCACAAGTCTCTCAGCTTCCTTTGAGGGAGGCATATGTCCTTGCAAGATGAGATTTATGGATCCTACTAAGAAAGCAGGAGGAATTCAACTGTGTCAAAGACACAGACATTTCACTTAACATCCCTGGATGGTGGCAAGACCCACTTCCCTTTTGTGTGCAATCTGGGAAAAATAACTCATGCTAAGCTAATGAACAGCTTGATCTGAGATCCAAATTCTTTCAGTGTTAGTGAAGTGTTGTTAAAACCTTGAAGGGCCCTTATGTTCTGTCCAAATAGTCTTTGAAAAGCTTGTTTTCTGTCTAGATTTGACAGCCCGTACAGCAAACACTGAAATGCTGATGACTGTGATGTATTTTTATCTGCCTCCCTCTGAGGAACAAAATCTGATACATGGAAAACTTTGCAAATCTGCTTGTGAGGTAAAGGCAGCAGAAGCAGCTTGCTAGAGATGAATGATAACTACTGTAAAGTGTGCAGTGGGACTCGCCTTGCCTTCCTACTTTAGACTGAATAGTACCTATACGGATCTCAACTGTTAGCAGAATACTGATTGAGTTTCTCAGTGCTAACAGATGAGAGACCTTACCTTCATCCTCATGCTAGAAGGTAATACACTGTAGTATGTATATGTCCTGGTTACTCTTACTGTGTATACATCCTGATTACTCTCATTTGCTCAGTATCTGATCTCTTTTTAAGAGGCTGTTGCCCAGTGACAGCCAGTTCACAAAAGCTCTCCCTGGGTTTTTTGTTTTATGTTTTTTTTATAATTTCAGGTCATCTTCTGCAAGGCTGAGGTACAGCTGCCCTATTAACAGAACCAAGCAGTCAGCACCACTGGCTGGTGAGGGCTGCCTACATGTGCATGAATTACCTTGTTCTACTGTAATGGTGTTCAGTCTCTTACTGAAAACAAGTGAAAATGGTTTGTATGAAGCCTCAGAAGTTTCATTTATAGTGTGTTACTCTTAACACATTAAACAAGCTGGTGTTACTCTGAAGTGTAGCTAAGTAAAGCACAAGTCTGCAGTGGGTTTCTAGGTCTTGGTGGTCTCTCATCTGTAAACACAGCTGCTCCCTTGGTCAGCATTCATTATGTTAGTCCAAGGACTAATGTGTATATATCTTGCCATAGTGAGCAGGTCAAAGGAGGGAGGAGGTGAGCTCAGTTTCTTCTTTTCTGTCTCTCTATGCCTTCCTTTTCTAGGAGCCAAACCATTTTGTAGGTCACATCACATTAGCATGCTGTTTTTAGCATACTAGAGCTACTGTTCTGTTAATAGTGGGTTAATGCTGCTGATTTCCTCTAGAAAGAAATTTCTGGCATATAACTTGTACACTATCCCCAGTGGGGATTGATGGGAGTAACGTGCAGTAAACGTGCAGTAACTGAAGAGTTAGAGCCATCCAGAGAGCAAGTGAGGAGGTGGACTGCATTTAAAGGCCACTACTTGCCTCTTTCCAAGTATGTGGCAGTTGCTCTCACTCTGGAAGTAAACACAAGATCTCTGCTGGAATTTAGCAGGCGGTTGTAGTGGCTAGGAGTACCAAAGCAACCTAGGGCTGGACTGAGTGCCAGTTCAAAGCTGGGAGAGCTGGTGTGTTCTCCAGAATGCAGTGGTTTTGATGTCTAGCTGTAGACATGTAGTGTGCTGGTCACCTTCATTGAAAGATGGTTTTGATGCTGCAGGTAACTACGTACAGCTCTAGGCTTCTCTGTGGGACATAATGTTAAGGGCCATCTACCTTCCAATCAGGGCTACTGCAACACCAGGCTCTTTAGCAGAGATTCCTAGTTGGTACGGTTTCATTAGTGCTTTTAGGCAGTTGCACTACGTGCTGTGCAAGCAGCTCCATGCAGTCAGCTTTCCAGGCTATGGTCTGAGGACTGGATAAAACATTTGCCAGCAGTTTCTCTGCCTGCTTACCTTCTGTCTCAAACTCACAATGGCAAGTTTAACTCCTTGCCCTAAAGAATGAAAACTTTAAAGGTTTAACTTCGTGTACTGATATCTCTAATCAGGCATACATGAACTTAATGTAAACAAACTGATTTCCTCCTCTCTGAAATAACCAAAAACAATCCCTAGGCAAACCTAGCAATAGCTTATGTTCTAATCTTTTAGCCTTCAAGGAGTGTAATAAGCCTGTTACTTCAGGAATATAGGGCAGCGGTGAAACATTTTTTCACCCCCAGTTAATTCACCTTATAGAATAAGCAACTCATGAAATATCTTTGCTTTTAATTCTTGATGGCTAAAATAGTCTCATCCTTGGAATGAAGACTTCATACAGTCTTCCTGACAAACTTGTAGCTGCCAAGAGATTAACATGGTGCACAGTACTCTCTTCTGCACAGACTCCTCCCATAAGGTTTATCTGATCAGAATGTGTAGTGAAGTACAAATAGATCTCTTAAGAACACATCAGCTCCGAGTAATAACTTTTTTTATTGCTGGCTTTCACACTGCTTGAAAGACCAGAGGATCTTTCTCTCTTGCTGGCTGCAAACACAATTTTGTGGATGGAGTCCCTGTGCAAGGCTTGTCTGGCCTCACCCTTGCCAGTGGTGATGGTACTGCATTTGCTGCAAAGCTCTGAAGTGAGAGATTTTGGCATATACTAAGCATATCCTGTTCTTTTTTTTTTTTTTTTTTTTTTTTTTTTTTTTTTCAGACCCCGCGAGCAGAGTTTGATTTGCCAGAGTATTCTGTCCGCCGGCGGTACCAAGACTTCGACTGGTTGAGAAATAAGCTGGAAGAGTCTCAGCCAACACATCTCATTCCCGTAGGTAGTAAGCAAGAATCTGCTGTTAAGGACAGTTCTGTATCTGTCTTCCAAGGATGATATTTTGGTGATATGTCTCTTTAGATTTAAATACACTACTTCATTCTCTTTTAGTATTTAAATATGCTACTTCATTCTCTTCTAGTGGAGTGGGAAGACCTTCCCGTTCCTGACTGATTATGAAGCTTAGACTTCTCTTGGGTGGCACACCTGAGAGGTGAGCTTTGGCAGCCTCCTGTAGGGCAGTATGCGCAGTGACTATGTATGTTGTGGCATAAATCGAATAAGCTTCATCTGCTTGCTCAGTTACTACATCTAGATTTCCAAGTATCTGAGGCTTATAAAAAGCCACACAGGTCCTTCAGGTCCTAGTCTCAGTCTATTTTCATGATGGCCTTTTGAGCTGGTTTTAAAGAGTATTTTGAAACTATTTGTGCTAACATTTAGTAGCACAGACTTATAAATCTTAGCCTTCAAGTTATATGAAGAGGTTGATAGTGATGTTTAGCAGTCTGTTCTTCATGCTGTAGAAGATGTGAAAAGGTAGGAAGCCTGCGAGATCACCACCATCAGCTCTTTTGAACAAAGAAATTCAAAAAGGCCTGTAGAAGGTGATAGCAACACTACTAGCATACCTTACCTTGCCCACCTGGGATGGGGGGAAGTTTCTCCGCTCTCCCTCCCTCAGTGAGGACTAGGCTATGTCAGAAGTATTCAGCTAGGCTGTTACAGGGTAGAGAGCCATTTAAGTCCTTAATTTCTCTAGGACTTATCTAGTTGCTCAAAGATAAGAAACACTTCACAAAAATCATGTGACACCACTACCTGGCAGCAGATACATTTACTGAGGGGTAGGGAGAGAGTGAACTTGCTGGGGTAAGGTGAAGACATAAGATGAATGTGTTAGTTGCCCAGACCCTCTTTTCTCCCTCCCTGTTCTTTCAACAGCTGGAGCCACTGAGGTTAAGCTTCTACATGTTCTTGAGTGTACTAACTAGCTGCTAGGCCCGCTCGGAGGTTACAAGGCAATAAATAATAGTCTAGTAGCAGAAGGTGAGTCACAGCCAGGAAATCAAGCTGCTTTGCTGTGACCTTGAATTCATTGCACACAGAGTGGCAAATTTGGCAGAAGTGGCTCTAATACTGGATGTGAAACTATCTGCAGAACAAGGCAATCTCTTAAGTGCATCTCTTCTAGAAAATCTGGAAGCATAAGGATGTGCTGCCCTCTTTCTGTCTCTGCACAAGTGCAGTGTGATAGCATTTACGAATTTCCTGTTAATCTCCTAAAGCATTGGTGAATGCTTTATGTGTTTATCGCCTAGAACTAGATGGGGAATAGAGGCTAAAGGCAGTTTCAGGTGCGCTGTGACTCAAGTGTATTCTGAAAGGACGTTTCAAGCCTGTCTAAAAGTATCTGTATTTGTAACTGGAGATACTGCAGTCCCTGGAGGCCTTGTGTCTAACAAAATGCCAAAAGGGGGTTGTCTTCCTAATCTTGGTATATTGCCTAAGATCTTCCTATAAGGAAGAATCTTCTATCTATAAGGTAGATAAGTAACACACAGTTAAAGCAGGGTATCAGTTGCTAGCTGTGTGTACTGACTACTCAGTATGGACCTCCAAAGGGCTAAAGTGTAAAGGACTATTAACTACTGCAATAGCTAAAACTAGGTTAAATGGTGAAAGTCTTTGTAATAGAATAGAATAGAAACTTTTCTGTGAGTCTCAAATGCTCACCCTTTAGTGATTATTCAGTGCCAGTTTGCATGTGTTTGGTTGAACTAAGGTTCTTTAAACTAGTCTTCCAGCTTGTCCTTTTCCTCCTGCGTATGGTGCTGAGGTAGTGACTTCCGTAAGTATAGATCCCCAGGTAAAGCTTACAAAGCCAGGGAAGAGAGTTTCTTCCTCCCTGAAGACTACTGCACTAAGCATTATTCTTCTGAAGAAGTCTAATTAGAGTGTACCTTACACTGGTCTAACCAGAATAACTGATCTGAACACTAAGCATAGTAAGTCTTACATTGTAAAAGGTAAACATAGTGGTCAAAATGTAGCTGTGTTGCAGCTAAGTCATGCTGACTGGGCTTTTTTAGGAGGTACAGTCTTCATGTACATCCCACATCAGCTAGGGTATAGTGGGAAAGGCATATGCATGCACTTTTTTTTTTTTTTTTCCTTTGAATTATTTCTGTCACAGATTTCAGGTGACAAAGATTCTTTGCAGAGGAGAATCCTGACTTCTGAGTTGGGTGAAGATGGCTGTCATCGCTAGCCTAAGAGTAAGCAGACTATGTGTCTGGGCAGACTGTTTCATGAGAATAAAATGGAAAGCACAGTTTTAAAACTGGTATTAATCTTAGAGTCCATGTTGTCTGGAGAGAACAAAAGCAATCTAGTGGTAGAGAGCTGAGACTAACCACACTGAAGCCTAAAGAGTTATCTTCCATCTGAAGTGGTACTTGGAGCTCTTGAGTCTTAACTGTGGCAGAAGGGACTGCAGAAGTAGCAAGTCTGGAGGCTGACTTGGACTTACATGTTATGCTGAACTGCAGAGATGAACTGGTGGAGTCAAAATAGGAGTAAGATGAAAGAGTTGATATATTGGCAGACCTTTGTCACTTACACAAACATGCTTAGGAATGTCGGCTATGATAGATGATCGAGTTTGTAAGTCCTTCAGAAAGGCTCTAGCCTCAACTACTTGACCATTTGTTATGGCAAGCGTGCGCGTCTGTCTTTGCCTAGTGTGGTGCTCTCACTGCGACTGTCAGCCTTCCACAGAGGGCCCTGACTAGGAGCTCAAAATTGTGCAGAATGGGAGGGAAAAGAGTAAGTAGAATTGTTAAATTTTCTGAGTTTCCTTGGACTAAGCAACCTTGCTTCAACATCGGTGTGCGTTGCTGTAGTGAATAAGCATGCAGCTCCGCTGGCATCTCCTTTAGAGCTGTAGCTTGAACATGGATAGCAGTAGGGGGAACACCCTCAGCTATGCTGGAAGTACTTAGTGTGAGTACTGTCTGGACTTTGCTGGTGTGGCTCTTGCCTGAAGCCACTCTGAATTGCTCGCATTAGGCCAGACCAGAGAGAGGGTAATTGAGAGCAGGGCTTGCATCCCATCTGATGTATGGTTTCTGTTGGCAAACATAAAATTTCAGTTCAGTTAAGATTGGAATTTTATTGCTTTGTATGTTTCCACATAGCAGAAGCAAGTTCTTGGTCTTTTGAATCTTTCGCATTTTGCTTGTCTCTGGCAGCCGCTTCCTGAGAAATTTGTGGTGAAGGGTGTTGTTGATCGCTTTTCTGAAGAGTTCGTGGAGACAAGGAGAAAAGCATTAGACAAGTTCTTGAAGAGAATAACTGATCACCCGGTGCTTTCTTTTAATGAGCACTTCAACGTGTTTCTCACAGCCAAGGTAAGCCAGTAACTTCCAAACACAGTCACTGACAGGGACAATAGAACGGGTCTCTTTTGAAATGAAGGTTGAAAGGCATTAACTACATGCTCAGGTTAGAACTTCCCCTGAAGTACTGGAGAGTTGTTGGGAACCCTGAATGTTGTGTGTGACAGAATCCTGTGTGTGACAACAGTATGGGTTCCCTTGAAGGGAGGGGTCATCTGCAGATCTACAAATTCAATTCTCCAGACCTGTGTGTTCTGTGTGCCTGTGTCTAGAACATACTTTTCTGATGCAAGAGAGGTTCAGAATTTAGAAGAGTCTACACATTGTAAAAGTCTCTCTTGGGGAGGAGGGAAGTGGACGAGGAGAGATCTCTCTTGCACAAAAGCTTGCAAATTTTTTAACTTTTTTTCTTGTCTGTGCCTTGCCCTTGTTGCCCTCAAAACAAAGCGTGAAGACCTCATTCTTGTTTGTTCTTGGTCAACAACTTCATGCTCATCTTCTGCATAACTCATCTGGCAATGATGCAATTTTGTTTGGCTGTCTTTTGAACTGCATTTTAAATAAGACTAGGAGGACCTACAGTCATGCTTGGGTTTGACCTGATAAGTGAGGAGAGCTGTAAAAGCACATCTCTCCAATGTCACATTACACTAGCTCACTCCAATGTGACACTTCATTTGAGCTTACTTCAGGGTAGTAGTGCTCTGCTTGCTGGTAATGTGAGACTCCGTCTCCAGTTCCCTTCTGTTTCCCCTCCAAGGTGAACTTCACCACTGAAAGAAGGCAGAAATGCCAAATTTGTCTAGGACCTTGATAGTTAAGTGTCAGATAGCTTTGTTCTGCTTTTCAGCTGTCAAAGTGTGATGCAATTTTTTTAGCTGCTTAGTCCTCTTCTCCCATGCCTGAAAAATGAATGGTAAGGGCTTTATCCTCAGCCCTGGGCAGGGCTTGCCTTGAGAATACAGAGCATTCCAGGGAAGCTGAAGGAAAAGGATGCGTGTTCTCCTGGCTGTCTCTAGTGTTGGAACTCGCTGTGTTGCAGCAGTGAGGTGTCATTGCAGTGAGTGTGCTAGAACTTCAGAATTTAGTTGCTGCAGGAAGCCATGAGACCACCTCCTGGTTGAAAAAAGGAAACCAACCTTTCTTCAAGCTCCTTGTTTGGACCAGTAACACACCAGAGTGCTTGAGAGAATGAGTAAGTTTGAGTTAAAGGGTCTTTTTCTAATGTCTGCTTGCAGGTGGTGCTTAGGACAGGTGAAAGGCAAGCGTTCAAGGAACCACTGCATTTAAATACAAACATAATTCAAAATTATAGTGGCTGCTGAGATGTCAGGTTCCTTAATCGGACTTATGTTTGACTTACATATAAATATTTGGGAAGAATACCATAGTATGTGTTTTGAAGATGGCTGTTTTTTGTTTTGTGTTGTGTTGTTTTTTGGGTTTTGGTGTGTGGTTTTTTTGGGTGTGTTTTTTTAAGAACACTTCAGCTTTTAGTCTAGTCTGTAACAACATGTCTTGATTGTTGATGTGTACAGGTCTACTTGATTTGAAAACTTCCTCAGCATGCATAGAGTAACCTAATTAGAGCTCTTAAGCCTGTTTTGAGATGTTGAATAATGACCCCTGCTGGCAGGAGTAAAAAGGAAAATAGATGGCATTTTGGCTAACTAAAACCTTTTTTTTCTGCTATGTTGTCAAGTTGAAATCCCCTGAAGATAGTAGGTAAACAACGTTGTTAACATAGGTTGTCTGAATGTTGATTTATGCAAACGTATAAAGCATTGGCAAGGAAATCTAAGCTTTCTGTGCAGGCAACGTAACTACAATTGACCCAGCCTGAGTTGGAGTCCCGTCTTGCAGAGAAGCTGTGCTAGTTGCCCCATGCTGTGGGGTTTTTTGTGTACTGTCTTCCCCTACCTCCTATCTGACCACACAACTGGTGTGAGAAGGCTGCAGACCAAATAGGTATGTGACATGTAGCTCTGTACTAGGTCATTACCTGGACCTCTAGGTGGGAACTGGGAGAGTA
>JMFS01041879.1:0-16103 GCA_000699545.1 Podiceps cristatus | reverse complement strand
GAGCGGCTGGCAGCGGAGGCTCCTCCGAGACGAGAGATCCTCCGCCTGGCTGCCCCAACCGGCTGCGGAACGCAGGCGCCGCAATCCGTAAGGGATGTTTGCTCAGCGCCGGGCAGCACGGAGGGTCGGCCCGCCAAAGCCGTGCGCGCCCAACGCGGTAATTTGCCTTAGTTATGCAGCGATACATTTACATATTCATGATGTTTCCTAATACGCCTATACATATGCATAACGTTCCCCGCTTCATATTAAAATTAGTTCCCGGAAGTCGATTTCGCAATTTCTTCCAGATTGCGCTTGCGCAGCGCCTCCTTGTGGTGGTCGTCAGGGGTCGCGGGGATGAAGGCTGATGGCTCCTCTTCGTCACCGTTAGTAACCTTTCATGTCTGTGCAGACTCAGTTACCTCTTGGCTCTTAGACCGCCAGGTTGGTTCTAGCCGGTTCTTAAGCCAGATTCCTTATCAGGGAATATTTTCCTTCGCAAATCAGGGAAAATTTTCCTTCGCAAAACTTCTTACTTCAGCTAGTTTGCACAAACCTCTAAGCACTATCCATACAGCAGCCTAAATAATCATTGAGCGGCATTGTACTAAGATTTCATTAACCCCTTCTCTCAGTATCTTAATAAGAGGATTACTTTTTTTTTCCCCAACTTGTATCAGTTGATCTAATGAAAGATCAACATAGTACTACTGTAACGCACTGAAAGTAAGTCTTCAGGGTTGAAGTTGTCCCCATAGTCTGAAAAGGGCATATCCCATATGTAGAAAGCCTGCATTAAAATGAATAAATACTGGCTTGCTTCATACTTACGCAAGAAAAGAGCAGCACAAGTATTACAGAAATAATTATTTCAGACACCAGTGTTACATGTTATTATATGAGCAAATGGGGAAAGATTATGAAGTGTATTAATGGACAACAATACTTCTAAATTAACAGGGAGTATCTCGATGACTAACAATTGAAAGAAAAGTGAGGAAAAGGTATGCGTAGATGGCACGTGCATAACTTTGTTTCTATATGTTACATAATGACAATACCACTTAGGATATTTTATATAAGTGCAAAACAAGCGAACAAACAAATCTAAACAGAACCCCCCTAAAAAAAACAAAAAAAAAAAATCAAAAAACAACACCCCCAAAAAAACGAATCCACAACTAGACCAATGCATTAAATAGGCTTTCAAAATTTCTGTACATCACACTTTCTCCTGCCTAGGACGTGGTGGCTTTGTTTCCTTTACAAACAAGGTTATCCTGAAAGATGGTTACAGCAGTCATTTGCAGTTTGTTCTTTTAACCCTTATATTCACCCCCTCCCCATTTCCTGTTTTCTTAAGTACTTGTTAAGTGAAGCTATTGTGAATTAAGTTTAGGTGTGGATTTAAAATGCAGCAGTCATTCTGCTTGCCTTATTCTACTCTACAAATGCTTTCTTGTGGTTTAGTGTAATCCACCTCAGACTAAGCTAAACCGCACAAAGTCACCCTTAATGTGAAATAAATCTGTCCATGCAAGCAGGCAGTTGTGGAGTAATTGTTACATAACCGATATTAGGGGGTGTTAAGCACATATAAACAAGGCTAAATCAACCTGGGTGTTATCATTTTAGTCAGTCAGTGACAGGGCAGAGACAAGGTTTAGTGGTGCACTTGGCAGTGACAGGTTAACAGTTGGACTCAATGAACTTAAAGGTCTCTTCCAAGCTAAATGATTCTATGAAACGGGGCATGTGTTTGTGCTGGAAGATGGTTGTGACCACTGTCAACGAATCATTGGTGCCTGCTCAAATAGGGATTGGCATTCGATTGAGCATTGCTTCACTGAACAGGTACTCCCTCAAATTCAAGGTTTTGTCTGACCAACTTCAGGAATTTAAGAAAGCAAAAACATTTTTTGGTCACATGGTGGGATTAAAATACTTTGTCCCGTTTGATCCTTTTAGAACAAAAAGAGAAGGGGGGGGGGGGGGGGGAACAGGATCTTGAATACAAAGTTAT
Source organism: Podiceps cristatus (assembly GCA_000699545.1). Taxonomy (NCBI): domain Eukaryota; kingdom Metazoa; phylum Chordata; class Aves; order Podicipediformes; family Podicipedidae; genus Podiceps; species Podiceps cristatus. The sequence continues at coordinate 14,098 of JMFS01041879.1, read as the reverse complement.
TAGCTCCCAGAATCGTGTGTAAACTTGGACAGAGTGTAAAAGTAGAACTGCTATCTGGTTCAGAGCGGTTAAAATCATGTTGCCATCAATTTTAGTGAAGCCAATAACAATCATTAAAATCGAACTTAAAAATTAAAATCTAGAGGGTTTCTTTTTTTTTTGTTTAAGATTGATTGACTGTTCAGCTGATTCCAAGTCATCTTTTTGTTCCTGTTTACCTGCCCTTAATATGGAAACAATAAACCTGACATATTCTGTCTATACTGTGAGGCTTAAATGTTTGTAAAGTACAAAGTAAACCTGTTCATTTTCCAAGATTTGCTGGGCTCATGGATCATATTGGTGAAACTATGTAGTAATTAATCTTTTACACATTTCCATGTCTATAGGTAACTCACAATCTTGGCAGATGTGTGCCCTTTCTTTGTTATTTTTTATTAATGTCACTATAAGTAGTCTTTTTTTAAATCTGTATAGATGAATAGTACAGATGTTGCTTACGTAATTGAAGTGTAGCTGTGTTTGGGCCATCAAAATCATCTGGGGTATGCATGAGCTCTGAATGACACCAGATTCTTTAGCCTGTGTGTGTACGGAGCAAACTGGTCTATGAGGTTTCTGAAGAAACATCCTTCATGGATTCTGTGGATAGGAATGATCAATTTGATTATTGAAATGCAACACAATTTAAATCTTTCATTTTGATACAGTAAGTCTCTTACACAATAGGAAAACAAGATGTCATCTTTTGCTGTGGAGAAGCATTTTTCTAAGTGTACAGAAAGCTAGAGAAATACTTTTGAATCTATTATTCGGAAAATTGGTGAAATGTTGCTGAAGGTATCTTGAGAAAAGGTGTGCCTTCTCCATTGATAAAACAGGCTTATTGAAGAATTCAGTGAGTGGTATCTCGCCATGTTCTTGGGTAACAAAACCAGTTCACTTGTCCTACAAATTCTAAAACAGTGTTTCAGGCTGCAGTAAGAAAAAATATTGCAAAATCATCTGTGGTAGACTTGATGTTTCTGATTTTTTAAACTGTTAGTTTACTAGTCTTAAGTTTCTTGCCCTTGTTGCTGAGCCAAGAGAACAGACAATGAGAAAGCTTTGTTCACTCCATGAAATGTGTTGCTGAGTGTAATTTGAGCTAATCCACATATCTTTGCATAAAATGTTTTAAGAGCTTGCAGATGATTCACTCTCCCAGCTAAGCTGTGGATGCAATAACTTCAGCAGAGGACAGTAACACATGATGTCATTACAGCCATTTGCAGTGACTGTTTGAGTCAGTGTAAGGAATCCAATATATGAACTGAAAAATTTTAGCTTGAGACAGCTGCTGAGGTTGAACTGAGCTATTCAGCTGACTTTATGTCAGAGTGATTCAGAATAATTGCCCTTTTTTCTTATTTATGCATCCTAATGCTAGAAGAGCTAATGCTAATGGATAACAGAAGCACAAAGAGAAACAGGTCTTCTAGAATTAAAAGAAAAAAATGTTCATATGAGGGATGTCTTTGGGGCTGTGTGAAGTTATACATAGTATGGCCTCCTTGTACGACTCCTTAATCAAATAGAATTGAAAAATCCCATCTTGTGGGTTTCAATCTATGTGTTTGTGGAAAAACACATTTGGGATGTAATGAAAGATGGAAGCTGACAAAAGTGAATAAAGGCAGATGTGAACAAGGAGGAAAATGAATGAAGAGGAAGCTGCTTCAGAAGGAACTTTTCTTGCACTAGCATCATGTTTATGCAGTGCTATTTCTGAAAAGCGAGCACTGGTTTGTGAGAGAGGACTACGTAGACTTGCAAAGTATCAGGATAACCAAAGATATATTCTTGGAGTTCTGTGGAGGGCTTGTTTCAGAGCTGCTGGATATTAGTAAAATGCTTCTCATCCATTCAGCATGTGGACATTCCCTTCTGGAGATTTACAGCACTTGGTTGTTATCTGTCAATTATTAACAACTTTGTTATCAGCACATCAGCTGTTGTATTCCACTGGCCTGGAAATGAGAATTTGAAAAGACTTTCACCTGTTTCCTCTAAGGAAGAGAAGAGGGATTGGTAAGCACAACTGGCCTGGAAGGAATTAATGGTGTCAGTGACTGTATTCTGGGAGGCTGAGCTTGTCCTTATTATTATGGGTGATAAAGTGTTTTACTGGACAAGTGAAACTTAGATGACAACTGTTTTGACTCTCAGCTAAGCAACTGCAGGATAACAATGAAGGTTATCTTTTAGAGGCTGATCAACAATTGGTAACTGAAGGTCTGAGGCAGCTAAGCAGAAAGTGCTTCAGATTATAATTGTGTACTCTGTTTTTACCCAGCATAGCTGGTAAGCAGTAGTCAAGAGGCTTTCTGCCATTTCCAAGCAGTACCTAAGACTATCTAAATGACAGTCTCTAAGGGCATGTTGGGGAGATTAATTACACATCTACTGAGGAAATGAGATCTTGTTTGGATGCCTTTCTTTCCTAGTTCTTTGTGCAGCTTTCTGTGGTGTGCCATGCAAGATAGTACTAACAGGATAGTCCTCCAGGTCACTTAGTGGGTACTGCTTTGCAAACACTGCAAATTGTGTTAATTTTAAATAGAATGGTCAATGCTAAATGACAGGAATAAGAAGGTTATATCACAGTTCTGGCAAACATTGTATATTTTAATTATAAATTTTACTAGCAATACATGACTAATATGAGAGATCAGGTCTACAAATCAAGGAGCTGTCCAGGTGAACTTGTTACATAATTTCCACAATTAGTCTTTTCTCATAGTTCCCACCACTACTTTTTAGAACTGAAATGGGATGATAGAATTTTATTTAGATGTCAGAGAAATGAACGCAAGATGCTGTTCTCTGGAACAAACTGGAAGAATTGTGGCTGAGGGTCTGCTGGTGACATTTGAACCACTGCTGATGACTCTAAGACTGAAGTGCACACAGTAGGAGAGAGTTGCAATTTTTACAAAAAATTCTCTCCAAAAATATGCTCTCATTTAACTCCATTATTTAATTTTTTTTATGTCCTTGTTGATTTCTGTATGCCTTCTGCGCAGCGAAGCTCCATCCTGCAATTGCAAAGTCATCTTTCATAGTGAATTGTGACTGTGTTTTGTTGTTAGTAAATCCTTTTTCTTGTCCTCTGTGTTGCTTTGAATCTCTGATATCTTCTGCTCCTTAGCCAATCTGCATCTTTCAAGAGCTTCCACTAATCTTCCACCAAAAGCCCTAAATTCCACCCAAAAAAAAAAAAAAAAAAAAAAAAAAAAGAACTGTTGTAATCAGCTGATATTGAACAGTGGTAAAATTTGTTTTCTTAGTAGTACATATGTTAAGAATGATAACCCTATAACTTGATTACTTTTCCCTTACTTTCATAGTTCATTTCATGATAACAGGAGGCTTGAGGGTTGCCTGTGTGGTGGTGGTTTTGGGTTTTGTACCAGGGCTGTTTTTTCCCCTGCAGTTATTGCATGCAGTTTTCCTGAACCACTTCCCATTCTTGAGAGATTCTAGAAGTGGTAAATTTTCTCCATCTTTTTTGCTGATGTACTTTGATCTATAAAGCCCAACGTCATGGCTCCACAGTGATTACTAGTGGACAGTGAATTTGCTACTCCCCGCCTTGGGCATGGTGGATTTCTGCTGTTTCTTGTTAGAGTGGCACTATGAGGACAACATAAGCATATTTGGAGCATTTCTTGTGGGGTGGAGGTCTTGTTGAGGCCAAGACAGTGATTGCTTTTGTATTGCTTGAGGCAGTAGTGATATTAGAGGATACCTCTCTCCTATGTGTGAGGAAAGAGCAAGGAAAGTAACTTACAAGTACCTATAAACAGAAGGTATGGTAAATCCAGCAGATATATATAATGCTAAAGCAAGTAGACTTGCTTGGTATTTGCATACCTTTTCAGTTGTTGCTTTCGTAGGTCATGTGCATTCCCGTGTCTGTTTTACTGTAGGTCTCGGTTACATTAGCCTCATCCAGCTCCGTTTCCTTTGCTTTTTCAGATTCCCATGGCTTCAATGAGCTAGAGAAGACTCTGCAGAAGTAGGGGAGGATAAAGGAGGAGCATGCATTTCCAAGGGAGGAAAAAATCCTGCTTAGTTTTTAAGAAGGATAGAGTTTTCAGAGTACATGCAAAATGTTTGAGATGTGTTGATAAAAGACAACATTGCTGCCTATTAGAATTGCGTCTCCCCATTTTCTTCAGGCTAGCAATCTTCTGACAGACATGAAGGTACATATTTCTGTTGAGCATTATTAGTGTATTTCTGGTAATTCAAATGCTTGGTGGACAATATAATAATATAACCACATCCATATTTGTGAAGCATTTCTGCTTTGAAATACCACATACTAGCTAGGACTAGTGCTTTGAAATTGCATTTTATGACCTACGTAGATACTGCAAAATAGCTCTAGTTGTACATTGTACTTTGAGCCTTTTGAGGTTCCCATTGACAAGAAAAAAACTGTCAAGTTTCTACTGGGAAAAAAAAAAAAAAAAAGAGTAGGAAGAAAAAAATGGGAATTCCATAATAAGATTTGTATTGATAAATGTACAGAGAGGAACTGAATTAATTTCTGTATTATCAACCATGCTGTGTAGTTTATACCAGAATTACAGAATATTCAGAGATCACAGAGATAAACAGAGCAGTTGGTTGGGACAGGACACAATCTGGCACTGGAAGGCAGCTTGGAGAACTGCCAAAATACTTCAGGAGTCCAGGCATGCAAATCAATATGATGTAATTGCTCGTGAATCTGAGAAGAATAAAAACTACACAGCAATTCACCAATTACACTGCAGTGTAATGATGATGACAGAAAAAGGTCTGCAGCCTGGTTTGCACCAACACAAACTGCCAGCACAGGCAAGCATGGAGTGTCAGAAAAGAAGGATTAAGAAGTAGAGGGACAGATAAGATCATCAAGGTGCATAATTATGTGGTTCCAGATTATCCTTTGTAAATGTATCAAATGATACATGCATGTCATAGAATCATAGAATGATTTGGGTTGGAAGGGACCCCCAGAGCCCACCTAGTCCAACCCCCCTGCAGTGAGCAGGGACACCATTACCCAGATCAGGTTGCTCAGAGCCCCGTCCCACCTGGGCTTGAATGTTTCCAGGGATGGGGCCTCCACCACCTCTCTGGGCAACCTGTTCCAGTGCTTCACTACCCTCACCGTAAAGAATTTCTTCCTTATACCCAGCCTAAACCTACCCTGTTTCAGTTTAAAACCATTACCCCTTGTCCTATCACCACTGTCCCTACTGAAAAGAGTTTCCCTCTCTTTCCTATAGGCCCCCTTTAAGTACTGGAAGGCCGCAATCAGGTCTCCCCGCAGCCTTCTCTTCTCCAGGCTGAACAAGCCCAACTCTCTCAGCCTGTCCTCACAGCAGAGCTGCTCCAGCCCTCAGATCATTCTTGTAGCCTCCTCTGGCCCCGCTCCAACAGCTCCATGTCCTTCTTGTGCATATATGTCTTATTCATACATGATGGTATCTCCCATTGTGATTGATTTATATCCCGCTCCCCTTCTATAATTTATGTATAGGATGGAATAGGAAAAAGTCCCCATGAGACATAGAGTACCATATGCTACTTATGGAGCCTGATATTAGTGAACGCTTGCTTTTTGATTCCCCTGCTGCCCCCAGATTTATACTGCATATGTTTCAATTTAATCGCAATGGTACTGAGTCATTCTCAGTAAAGCCTGTTTGGGCTGAAAGCTCCTTGAATGATTGTCAAAGGATTTGAAATGGGCTTTGAGATTGCTACTTGTAATATATCAGCTACTGAAATTCAGGAAGAGTTCCTAGTTGATGTTCTCTGTAAGAGATGACTTTAAGGATCATCTTCTATATATGTATGTATACACATACATATATACAAATTATACATAAAAATATACATAATAGAAATAGTGAACAAAGCTCCAAATCCTGCAGATATTTATATACCATGCAACATTACCTATCCTTTGGCCTCTCTGTGCAGTAACACTGTTCTTGCACATGTGCACATACATGCACAAAACCACAGAAAATATTGATTTTGGGGGATTTAGATTATACCAAATCATCCTGGACTTCTATTTCATCCTTGCTGCGTGGCTGCTCCATTTATTTATATTCTTTTTTCTATATAGATGAACAACTTGATGTTTCTTCTTACTATCCTTTGTGAGGCTTTGCCCAGCTTGACTTCTGGTTAAATTTCACTTCACCTCTGCACCCCTTGACTTCTAAGGCTATTGTGATTTGGCATTTGGTTGTGGCTTTTAATTGCTGAAGGCTTGATGTATATTTCTATAGTTATTCAACCCACTTGGCCTTGGAAAAACTTTTTCTTTTTTTTCTGCAGATTAAAATAAGAAACTGTTAGAAATCTGTCCTGAAGAAATGTCAGGCTTGTTTGACATCTGAAGTCCAAAGCTCCTCTGTATGGGTTTTATAAAAAATTATTCAGTAAAGTCAAACTTGGACTCAGACACTTGCTTTCAGTTGTACTTTGTTATTCTATTTAATTTAATAAAAATTGAACAACCTGGTCTAGCGGAAAGTGTCCCTGCCTGTGGCAGGGGGATTGGAATTCGATGATCTTTAAGGTCCCTTCCGACCCTAACCATTCTATGATTCTATGATTAATTATGAGTAATTTCTTGATCTCAATAGGGCAAATAATCTTATTTTTGTGGGCATAAACTGTTATATTTATGTAAATCTATTAGAAAATTATCATCTCTGCCTGAGTTTCTTCATTATTTGGGGCTTTTTTTTGTCCACAATGGATAGATTGGCTAGTTTTTTTCAGCAAGGGATACTATTTTTAGTAATGTTTGACAGCAGAAATGCTTTTTTAAAAACACACGGTAAAGAACTGAAAGCTTTCGTTTTGCCACCATAAACCATTGAAAAATTAAATTTCCAAATGCATTAGCAGTTGTGTACTTTGAAAAAGCATTAGATGACGCATTTGAAAGAACAGAAATGCGAAGGACTCCTGGAGCTCAGTAGCATTTCTGTTTTCCCTACTCAGTGCTGCTGGGAAGCATGTGTGCAAAGATACTGTTGGCATGAAACTTCAGGATTGCTGTTTTATTCTAGCTGTCGTTAGTCCTAGTCAGTAGCTGGGACAAACAGTGGGACTTAAGGAAATATTAAATCCTCCTTCTGATCTGCCAGTTGCTGTTAATGGGCTGGATAGTGCAGGAACTATTCAGGTGGTATATAGCCTGTGACTTCCTGCATAAATGAGAATCCCTTAGTCCAGATAAACAATCTGAGAGCTGAACGTTGATTGTATTTTCTATACAAAGGAGAAAGAGAGAGCATTGCCTTCATAATGGTGTACCTGTGAGGAATATAATGTATGTGAAAATGAAATACATTTTGAACCAAAGCTCTTTAGGGTATTAAATAGACTAATGATCAAATTCATTAACTATTATGTGCTTCAATAAGAAACTGGTCAACTCAGGCTATTAAAGGAACAGCCTAGACTGCTGTCCATAAAAATAATTCCTAGTATGTAGCATTAATGTTATATAAAGACAGAAAAGTATTCCAGCTCATCATTTGAAATTCCAATCTTTATTTCTGTTATTACACTGAAATTCAATCAAGCTGTGAATATTACTTTGCAGTAAATGCTCTCAATATTTCTTTTTCTTATTGGTTTATTGTTGTTGAGATTCTGAGTGGGGGTTTCTCTGCCTGGGCTCAAAGCCAACTTAAAGAAAGCACAGCTGGTTGTCTTGGGGGGAAAAGAAATAGAAGAAGCCTTAGTGGAAGTTAGTTGCAAAAACAAGCCTCAGTGGGGGCTTCTGCCATATTTGCTTGGGAGCCGCTTTAAGGCACGTGGCCCTGCCTGAGCTACATTGCAGCTGCGTCGCAGCATGCCTGTTCCCAGCACTCGATCCTGACCTGTGAACTTGTCTTCCCAGCTTAGCTTCAGCCCTGCCTCATCCCCCTGGGGGTGTGCCTGATGCCCTGGGTTTTGGGCTGCCCCCCTGGTTTGCCCTGCTTCCTCACTGGGGACAGCGGGACCAGCCCCAGCTGGTGAAGGCCCTGCCCTGCCAACCTTGAGGATCTCCTTGGCTCCTGACCCTGAGCCCTTGACGATCTCCAGCAGTCATCCACTGAAGTCTTAATCAGAGTATCTATTACCAAAAAGAAAACCCATCCATTACCAGTTTTACATATGAATTTCACGGTAACTGTAGAACTACTCTCATTTTTGTAAAGCATTCACTGTGAAACCAATACAGTGCAGAAATCGATGTAAGTGCTCCTGAAAGCAGGTCTACAAACTTCTAAAATGTCAAGGTTTTGGAAATGACATATATACACACCCATAGTAGTAGAGTGTGTTCCTTTTAAATTCCTTCTTGCACTCTTGTAATGCATAATGAGAGGTAAATTCCAGAAAGGTTTGTTGAAATCTGTTATAATAGTGACAATCAAACTATTTAGTGATTATAGCATTATGCCCACCAGTTCTTGATACTTCTTGCCCACCATGTTTTTCAGGAGTATTCTACTGATCTGAAGTTTTCTTGATCTTGTTGATAGCTCTTAGTCTATGCACCTTTTCCAAGGTATGTATATGAATAATAATAATTCATAGAGCTAATGAATTTACAGTACTTTACAATTTCTAAGTTCTAAAATACTACATATATTCATTAGTTCCTTTTCTAACAGTTCCTCTCACACAGTAGGTAAGAAAATATCTTTAAATAGTTAAGAAATAATCAGAGGCAGTTTACAGCCAGCTTTTAGAAAATTGTCTTATTTTAGGTGTTGGTTTGTTTTTTGTTGTTTTTTCTTTTTTATAAAAATCATCCTACTTAAGGTAATTTGAACGTAATTTTCAGAAGGATTTATGCTGCTGTTCAGTAGATTGAGCAGCATGTAACATTTGGTGTCCTATAATTATATATATTTGTGACACTGAGATGAGGGGATATGTTGTAGTTTAGTACAATCTGTAGATTGAGCTCCTAAAATACTGAAAAAGTATAGTGTGACAGATGAATTTACATGTTGACTTGAGCATTTGGAGCTAACCAAAGCTCAGCTGTTGAACCTCCCTGTGGCCTTCAGCTCACCACTTAGCTTTTCCAAATGTTGTTTTTCTCAATTGTAAACAATGAATAGTGTTACCACAGACTATTGTTTGTAAAACAAACAAACAAAGAATGTGGGGATTCTGGGAAAAGTGACAGTAAATGCAGAAAAGACTGCAAAGTGTGTTTAAGGCTACACAACCTAGCACAATTAGGAAGAAAGCTTCACCAGTCCTGGTTTTCAGCATGCCATATAATTTAGTACTGCATAGATTCTTACACTGTCTTTCTCAGCATGGTGTCTGAGCTTCTTTCAGCAGTATTTAAGCAATGTGAGCAACCTTTTTCAGATGTGGTTTCTTCTCTAAACCACAGCGTCTCTCCCTTTCCCTCATGTAACAAAGTCTCATCCCGCCTCTCAGGGACCGGTTCATGACACTTTGTGTGTGTATATGTATGTATTTACACACACTCTATAAATAAACATATGTATTTTTTCCTAAATTGATCAAAGAAGCTGATTGTTGCTCAAGTTAGTAAAGCAAACTCATTGTTTTAATTTTAAGAACAGATATAAAGAGTAAAATAAATATGCAATAATATGCCTCTTAAAAAAGGCAGACCCATTCTTTCCAAAATTCTATCTGACTACATAAAGTTTTCCAAGAGAAGTTGTACCCTAGAATAATATTTAAAATGTAACATCTTGAGTGTTTTATTTTAATTCTGACAAAGATGAGACAGACATTGATAGTGGGGAAATTTAAATTTCTCTGTAGTAAGGAATAATTAATCTTGTATTAAAAAAAAAAAAAAAAAAAAGACCACCCAAACAGTTTTATAAGCATTTTCTCCTGTAATAATGCAGTGGAAAAATTCTGACTATGAGGGAATAGGTTTCTTTGTATTTATGCTGGTGGTCTTCTAAATTCACAACCTCAAAACTAAAGCCCAACCAACCTGAAACACATACAATCACTTGTGTTTCCTGTAAGATTTTTTTCAAACTATTTTACTATCATTTAATTAAGCATCCTCTTATGTGAGATAAGGGGATTTGCTTCTTGAATTATAGAATCACTCAGATTGGAGGGGATTTGGGGAGGTGATCAGATCTACTTCCTGCTCAAAGCAGGGTCAACGCTGGGTTCAGACCACGTTTCTCAGGGCTTTCTTTGTCAGGTGTTTGAAACTTCCAAGAAAGGAAATTCCACAGCCTCTTGTGGCAACCTGTTGCATTGCTTCACTATCCTCACTAGCTGGTTGGAAGACCCACTGTTTCAGTTTATGACTGTTGTATTTCTTTCACTGTGCACCTCAATAAAGAGCGTGGCTTTGCCTGCTTTTGTAGATAACAATATAGTCTTGTAGCTACTGAAAGGCTGGTGTTAAGTCTCTCCTACCTGTTCCCCTTTCCACACTAGACAAGCCCAGTTTCCCTCAGCCTCTCCTTGCAGGATGTCTGTTCCAGTCCCTAACCATCTTGGCTTTCTACTGCTTCAAGTTTATCAGCATCTTTCTTGTAGTGGGGTGCCCAAAACTGGAAAAAATATTCCAGTTGCAGACTAACAAATGATGAGTAAAGAGGAATAATCATTTCCCTTAACCTAGCTTTTCTTCATACAGCCCGGGATGCTGTTAGCCTTCACTGCTGGCTGGTGCTTGCCCCACTGTCCACCAAGAGCACCAGATCTCACGCAATAGTGCCGAGTGGGTGTCGTCCCAGCCTCCACAATGGCAAGAGGTTACTCCAGCCAAAGTGCAGGGCTTTCCATTATTCTGTGTTGAACTTCATGTGGTTCTTGTCAGACCATTCTCTAGCTTGTCTAGAGGCAGCTCTGCCCTCGAGCATTGACTTTATTTGTGGGATAAACACTGCAGCTATTCATTACTGTCATTCATTTTGGGGAGAAAAAAAAAAAAAAAAAAGAAACCACATCCAATGGAAATTTTAGAGGAAATTGCAGTGTGAGATGGAAGTTTTAGGCTCATTGGAATCTGAAACTTATATTACAAAGGGTGTAATTATTTTCTTACTGGCTATAGTGATTAAGGCCTTCGTCTTATACTTCATTTCAGGGAGAGCTAACAGCTCCATATTGTCTCCCAAAATGCTGGAGCACTAGTTCAACTCGTGACAGCTAGAAAGAAAACAGGACATTGGCTCTACTCTGACTTGGTGAAAAGAGTGCCACCTACTGAGCATATGTCCCCGTTTTGCAAACATAAGTGTGCAAAGCATAGTCTTTAATCCGAAATCTGACTCAGTGCAATCCAGTTTATTAATGATATGAGTCAATGTTGTTACAGCACAAGATGTGTCTGTACAAGCCAAAGAAACCTAAGATTTTATATGGTGATAGCTAGGAAATCTTCCAATCTCCTTCTTCAAGGTAGTAATAAAATAATGACATAACAGGGAATATATGTGTATTACATTTTGTTACCGTAAAACTGATGGAAGTGCAGCCTGCATGCAGTCTCAGCATATTATGAGAAAAGGAGAAAGAAAAACAAGGTAAGAATAGCTAAGGCTGCTACTGCAAGGAAGAAAATTGCGATGGCTGGTTCTGGAGGAGATGTAAGGACTGCATAACATGAGCAACAGAGAAACAGTTGAAGAGTGCATAATGGCAAAATCTTTACAAAACACTTCATAAAACTGTTTATTGCTCAGTAATATAAATAGTAGTGTACAGCTCTAGAAACACTCCTCATGTCATGGAGTGTTTGAAGTGTGCTGCTTCTATTTCCAAACTACAAACTGGCTGGTGTACCTACAGGGCCTGCCTGGTTTTGTTCTTATCCCATTTGGTATGTTTAGGAAGAAGTTCCATCCTTTCTTATAGATTTTGCAACTTACAGTGTGTTTCAGTTTTGTTCTTTTGGTTATTATGTTGTCTTTGGCTCAGTAAGGGATTCCTATCTACCTATACATTATTTAGGAGGTAACCATCAAAACCCAACAATGTTAAAATGTCTCCTGGACAAGGGTAGAAAGCACATTCCCCAGTCTGCGCAATGTTAGCTTCTGTAGCCAGATGGTGACGTTTCTGCCATTGTCTGCTGATTTTACATGATTATTTATTGTGAAACATGAGACACTGCTCATCATTTTGCTTCCCAAACACCAAACAGGTGAACTACAACATGCCTTTGTGCTGGCTGGAAGGAAAAGCTACGCTTTGCTGTTACAACATGATTTGCAGTCATAGAAGAGCGTTGTTTTGGGTTTTGGTTTGTGTGTGTGTGTTTGGTTTTTTCCCAATGAAAGTTGAGATAAGCAATTTCAATCTTATCAATATCTGATGTGCTTCATGGGAGGCACTAGTTGCCTAATGACTTATAACAGAGGAGGACATAAGTCCAGTTTATGGAATCCATCTTTTCAGTCTTTATTAGGACAAATTAAACAAATGTGTTTTATGCCTTTGACTTCAGTTTTAGTCATTATATGTTCCATTATTTAAGTGTGCTTTACATACTAGCTAATTTGTGAACTGCTGTGAATGTTCTGTGTGTATTGATTTAACTAGTTACTGACCTATTGCTCCTGTCTATTCAGGAGTTTAGAAGAGCAAATGTATTGATGGTAGTATTTATAAGAGTTTTCCTTGAATGTCCTATTGAGACAGTGTTGCATCAAATGATACCTTTGGTTGTGAAAGGAAAAAAAAAAATAACCCACACACAAAAACCCCAACACCTTTACCAGTAGTACCTGTCGCTACTATTTTGTTCTTCACCTCCATGTGTGTCTCTGTTATTCTCTGCACCGTGACAGGAAAAGATTGGGTGTGGTAATTAGACTACTGACCTGGGACTCATCAGAGAAACCTGGTTATGCATCAGAGACGTTCTGTAGTCACGGGTAAGTCACTTCTGCGGGCTCCTGTTTCCACACATCTTGAGCTTCCCTGGTAAAAAGGTCTGCACAGAAGCCAGGAACTATTGTGAAAGAAATGCCAACTGGAGCAAACAGTGCAAAAATTACTTCTATATTTCACTCTGTAAAGCAATGCATGCTAAAGGGAAACTGTCCTGCTGGTCTGGCAAAAAGCTCTGCTACTGCCTCCACTGAACGATCCAAGCCTGGGCGAAGGCAAACAGGCGGCTGTGTGCGTGCTGGGGAAAAATGCTTGGCCTTTTCCTGTCGCTCGCCATGTTTCACGGAATGAGAGCCTGATCTGTGCGTGCTGTCTAAATGTGACCTTGTTTTGTGAAAGTTTCGTTGACTGTGAACACACTCGAGTGTTAGAGCAGTCTACAGGGGGAGCAATGACGAAGCAGCTTCTTTATTTCCTGCCTTAAGAAGAGTAGCGTGCCTGCATTTGCCAGCACAGTGTTTTTTTATTCTCAGACCAAGGCAACAGAGGAAGCCATATTCCAGCAGAGGAGCTGAACATTTTTAGAAACCTCAGCAGTATATGTTCTTGTGAAAGTAAATTTCAGTTTTCTTGTGAAAGCGAATTTCGGGTGTTTGTTTAAACAGCCAACAGTATACAGATGACCTGAGGATTTGCATTTGATACAAATCCTTTCTCCCTTCCCTGTTTTTCCACTTTCTCTTCAGAAAAAGCTGTGAGGGGAAAAAACAACCAACCAAACAAACCCACAGGGATCAAAAATGGGAAACAGAAAATCGTTTTTCTCTGGTACAAGTGGTCCCTTAAAACCAAAAAGCTTTTACCACGTTAGTTTTTCTGTAGAGAGAAGGGCCAGGAAGCACCGGAGAGGCCGGCGCTGAACTCGGGGCATCCAGCCGGCGAGTTTTGCCAGGTGTTGAACACGGCAGTATTTTGCAGGGCTCGGCTTCCAAATCAGTGCTGCAAAACTGTCTCCCCGCCCCTTGCTCGTCGGGGATTTCCCCTCCTTCCCTGCAAACAGCGCCCGACGCCCAGCGCAGAAGGTCAAGCCAAGATCTGTGAAAAAGGGCAGGGGGGGCAGGCCGGCGCCAGGAAGGGGCGCTGAGTACCGGCGGGGCTGCGGCTGCGGGGGGGG
>JMFS01041877.1:0-24966 GCA_000699545.1 Podiceps cristatus | reverse complement strand
GACCACTACCCTCTGGATGCGCCCATCCAGTTGCTGTGCTTAATTTAGAGTTTATTTCAGAAAAGCACATCATATAAATTGTAACACTTACCAGTGAGGTAGTTTGCTGATAGGCTTTCCTGTTATGATTTTGTGACTTTTGTCTGTACTTATTTTTCACACTTCCAATATTTAGTCATTGCACCTATAACACCTTTTACCTGCCACACTGAAATGTCCCCTTATTAAAAGTTTCTCCTCTATGTAGAATGTAATTGATTAAATCTTAACCTTCTTTGGTAACTTAGCAAAATAAATAAATAATTGCCCATGATAACATATTTTTTAGTTTTCTAATTAGCCATCTTGTTCTTCTCCAAGTCTGCTCTAGTCTTTTGACGTCCTACTTGATCTTCTGACTCTCTGCAAATGCATACAGTCCTTTAGTAACCAGTCTTCTTCATGGTCCTAACTAAAGAAATCAGGTTATCGTTCTTTTGCTGGGTATGCCCTTATCCCTGTTGGCCATTGCATTTCAGCTGGGAGCTTTTATTCACGTAATGGTCTACCATGATATTGATGTGATACAGTCAGTCTTTCTGTTTCTTAGAAATACAGTCCAGGATCTTTTATCTGTCATTTATATTGCTCATTCCTAAATGTATTGCCCTCTATAAGACATCACGGAAAGCAGCTGCAGCCAGTCTGTCTCTTGCTGTCCCAGTGGTCTGTTCCTTCCATTTTCCTTCTTCCAGTCTGCATCTCACTTCCAAGTGACTAACTTTTCTTTTGTTGGATCAAGAACTGCTTGATGTGTGATTTGCATGAGCAGTGCAGCTACCAATGATAGTTCTCTATAATGCATTCTAAAGCCTTATGTAGCCATTTAAATTACTTATATCTTATGTTTGTTTTTTCTTATTCTAGTTTGTTATGCAAGATACTTTCTGATTCTACATCAAGTATTTGATGCTCTCTTTAAAAAAATATTTTCACTAATGAAATGTGCATGTTTACCAAAAAAGGTCCAGTCAGGCAAGTTTGGTTTAACACTTAATCTACATTTTCACCCTTATTTAATTAATTGAGATGATCTCAGATCTTCTATTCCGTTTCTTTTCATGCCTTCCTGACAGCATTCGCTTCTTCACCCCTCTTTTTTATGTTATTTCAGTATTTTAAAAACATTCAATTCAGTTTTACAGTAGTTCACTAATGTTTCAAAACTTTCTGAAAATTGATGCAAATAAATAGCCCAGAAACTTTGGTCTTTTAAAAATGTCAAATATTTACATTTACTTCTTGGAATTGAATTCTTTTAGTATTACAGTGATAATGTAGACACAATTTTCAGTTGATTTTTTTTTTTTTTTTCCTCCCACAGAGCTTCTCTTTCATATGATTTACTGGCTGGATCTGCTCAGGGAATGAATGAGGCGGGTGTGATGAAAGAGGGCAGTTGTTTGTAGCACCTCTTTAAACACCTTCCTTTCTTCAAGGATTTGATGAGTTAAGTGAATATTGTAAGAATGAAAAAGGTGGCCTCATGTTTGAGGCAGTTGAATACCACTCTGACAAAGTGAGTTTGATGTTTGTGTTTATTTTGGGGGTCATACTTTTTACAGGTTCTCCTTTCATAGATTGTGGTTCTCTCAAATTAGGAGTGAAAAGTGAAATTATGACCAGATGTGCAGAATGCTCATAGTTGCAACTGAAGTCTGCTTTGAACAGATAATTCTGAAAAGTCAGACTATGTAGCATTTTTAGACATTTCAAGAGGTGTGTTTGTAATTACTTTGCCTTCTTCACCTTAATCTCTTTCCTCAGTAAATCTCTTGACCTCCATTTTATTGGTAGGGGAAGTGGGCTACTCCACAGCAGCACTGTGAATAATCATTATAATGTCACAATAATGAACACCTTGGAAAGATGATTACCAAGGCAATTTTCAGATTGAGGTTTATATTGTATATGTGTGACTCTGTATTGGTCAAAGAGAATAAAATAGAACTTGGAATCACTACTCAGTCACTGGGAATGAGAAATGCCTTGAATTAAAATCTCATGCAGTTAGGTAATTAAAAACTATACATTAAAATGCACGAGCAGTCTGACAAAGCATACAGCCTGAGTTGTTTCAGTTTACAAATTTTTAGGCCTCTGCTTTGGACACCTGAAGTTCTTTTCCAGGAGATTTTTGTGGAATAGTCAAGTTAACAACAGTCCTTTAGTAAAAGGTGTCTGGCAGTTTCTAGGTCTGGTATTTCAGTTGCTTTCAAGACCTTGCTGTAATTTGAAACTGGGTTTAGACCTAGGATTAGACATGCCCTTGCCTTTCCTCTAAGCTGTTAATTGCAAAACATGTCTGTCTAAAATGTGTTCTGCTCCTAGCAGATGTTTTTGCAGCAGAAAAATAGATTCCTCTGTGCTGAACATCCTTACAGAAGAGCTCCATATCTTGTCTACTCTGATCACCTTCTTTCCTTCATTCTGCCAAAGCTGCCTCTTCAATTATTATACTGAGCCAAAGGGTTTGGGGAGGGAGAAGAAAAGGAATGTTTCTCGTTCCAGTTCTCTTCTTCCCAAGTGTTTTTCTTGAGAGCGTGGCTCTTTCCTCAATTCTCATCAATGTCTGAAGTTAAGCATGAAAAGATTTCCATTTCTTCAAATATTGTCCTTCTCCTGATGTGTAAACCCATTTTATGCCTGCTTTTGAGGGGAGAAAGCAAGATACTAAAGCGCATTCCCTCGTGCCAAGAAAGCAGTGCAACTTTAGTAGTGGAAAAATTATGGGTGTAAAGGAGTTAGAGATGTGGAAAGGAATGGAGGAAGAATAAGGAAGAAAACATAATGTTTTGTGATGAGAAGATTGAATGTGCATGAAGACTCATTAGAAGAGTTTGTGCTTGCCCAACCTTGAGCTGGCTTTCATAGTGGGTTAGAAATACTGTAGTGGAGGCTTTGCGGGTGAGAAAGGAAGGGTGACTAATGCAAATTTTCCAGAAGATGAGATGCAAACACTGAGTTTTCTTCATGTTTGGAATTTTCAAGAGGATCGCAGAGCTGCTTTGTAATAGGCATTGTTGAAGTACACTTGTTCAGAAAACAGTCCGAAATAGTTTTCTGCAAGTCTCTGTTTATATGTCAATATGCCAGGAGCATAGGGATTGTCTTTGTAGTAAAGAGAACTGCTGTGCAACCACGTGTATTTTCTACTATCAGTGCTTCTCTGTTTACCCGTCTAGCGGGTATCGGAATAAAGCAAGTATACTTACTGACAACACACCAGTTTATCTTTTATGGCAGCAGAACCAAGGCATGTACCTCTCCTCTGCTGTCTGGTGCCTGAATTTATTATGAAATGACCTCTCTGCTCACCTACTTATGCTCTACTGCTGAGGACGTGTCTGGCCAGTTGCTCAGGTAGCTAAGGTACGCAGAATGGTCAAGTTTGTGTGTGGGCTTTGTGAAGCAATCAAACAGCACCTTCCCTGCTGGTTCCAGCCATTATTGTTCACCACGTGTGTTTCTGCCTGGACTGATGAGGCTGTTGCTTTATTTGCCTTGTTGAAGGGGGAGCACATGTTGTTCCAGTCGGGAAGTGTGTGCCAGACTGCCAGGAAGGTCAAATTTCTATATGGTTGAACTGGTCCATTACTGAATAAATGTCAGCATAAAATGTCAGTAAGGAGTGGTAACGAAACAATTTTAAAAATGTTTCTATCTTCCCCTCACCCCAAACCTCTTGAGGAACTAGATTCTGCCAACATTTGGTCTAGATTAGACCTGAACTATGGGGAGGGTCATCAGCAAAGGGCTAATAACCTTGGTGAGCTTGAGAGGTAGAAAGGTGTTGTTGGCCTGTCTACTCAGATGGCTGCTTGATATTCATTCCATTGTCTTGGAGACCACCAGTCAGGACCTGTTCCAGGAGCAGACTGTCGTGGTTTAACCCCGAACGGTAACCGGACTATGCAGCCGCTCGCTCAGCCCTCCCCGATGGATGAGGAGGAAAAATGGAGAGAGAGAGAGAGCTTGCAGGTTGAGATAAAAACACTTTACCAAGACAGCAAAGGAAAAGATAAAAAATATATTAATAATAATAATGTATAAGGATAATAGAATATGTAAAAAAATGAACAGTGCACAATTTCTCACCACCGGAGGACTGATGCAGCCTGTCCTGAGCTGCAGTCAGGGAGCAGGGATATTCCCCCACAGCTCTCCCAGAACAGCAAGTTCCAGAGAGAGCGCGAGGGAACAGACAGGCAAACAAAACAAAAAATAAGGTAAAATAAAACAAAAATAAGGTAATAAGAAGGGAACACGAGCAGAAAGCAAACTGAACAAGGAACCACAGCCCGAGAGCAATGGCCGACCCACCTTTATACCGGGCATGACGTCTATGGTATGGAAAACTCTTTGGCCAGTTTGGATCAGCTGTTCTGGCTGTGCCCCTCCCAAGTGTTTGAACCTGCATGTTAGCAAAACTTGGGAAACTGCAAGATGTCCTTGATCGTTCAGCAGCAGCGAACAACAGCAGTGTGCTGTCAACACGTTTCACATACTAAATCCAAAACACAGGAGCTGCTGAAGACAAAACTAGCTCTGTCCTGGCTGAAACCAGGACAAGATACTTGTACTGGAACAGGCTGCGCATGGAAGTGGTGGAGTCACCATCCCTGGAGGTGTTCAAAAAAGGTATAGACGTGGCACTTTGGGACATGGTCTAGTATGTGATGGTGTTGGGTTGACAGTTGGACTTGATGATCTTAAAGGTCTCTTCCAACCTTAATGATTCTGTGATTGTATGATATAGCTGCCTCGATGAAGAGGATGATGGGAACAACAGATGAGGAGTCTTCATCTGGTAAGTTAATATGGTACTATGTAGTAATTTTCTTTTGGATTTTCATCCTTTTTTATACTGATTAGGGAGGCATCAAGTTTTCTTCGCTCCTTCTATTTGCATATGTCAATAGGCACGTAGAGTTGCACCAGTTTAGGGCTTGTCAATACTGGAAAACTTATGCCAGTATAAGCACAGAGCAACAGGAGCAGCCTACACCCTCTTGCAAGTCATCATCTTTCTGCTACAGCTGGCATGGGAATGTCCTTTTGTTCCTTGATAGCATTAGCTAACCTGGTAAAATAGGATTGTTCTTTCATAATAGCTACATCTGCCTGGATTTTTTCTCTATAGCTTCATCAAATAAGAATATGATTTGTATTGTCGTCTTAGTACTCTTAGAGGACATGGGTGTGATGTCAAGACTCGTTGTAGGCTAGCCCTGGATTCCTTCCCAGTCCTGGCTGCATTCCAGATTCCCCAGCAGTTCTTTTATCTCTCACTTTACCTACCTTCACTACTCTTATCCCCTCCCCAATGTAGCATATAGCCATACCCTCCCGTTCTTGCCTCTGAAGTTTCTCACATCATACTTCAGATATGCAAATCTCTTAATAAATTGTTTCTATATTCAACACCATTTTAGTGTAGTGAAAAATGCCTTTCACCTTACTGAGATATTGGATGAGTTGCATCTGTGATGCAGCACACATGATCTATGGAAAATTACAAAAGATCTCATGCAGGGGAGAGGATCTGGTGATTCATAGGCATCATTTGTTTCTGTGTGAATGCTACTGGCACAGCCTACGCTAAGCTAATACATTTATTATTGTTAATGACTGGTTTATTTAGAACTGATTTTGTTATTGACTGGTATTTTTACCAGAACAGATACAAGATGGCTTTACAAGACAAAGCATACTGCATTTTCTCTGCATTTCTTCACTTACCCAACAGCAAATCTGATATGACCATTTTGGCAGGCAGCCCTGTGATCTCTTTGGTGGTGGTCCTTGCCTTTGGAGATCTGTGACAGGCTGGAAGTGCCTAGAGTAGTGCAAGTCTCATTTGACATGACAGTATTCCAAGTCCTCCAAGCTTCTGAAGTCAAGTTGATCCTTAACACAGCAGCAGAGATGCTGTTTCTGAGACCTAACAACATTGCCCTCTATCTTGGCTGTGGATGCTGTACCATTGAAGTAATGTAACAAGAAAAATACAAAGAGCCCCTTCCTCCCTGAGAAAAGGGTCCACTCTTTGGGGGAGTATTAGGTTTCTGTGGCTGGTACATTGACTGTCATTGCTGACTGGTACCTGTTTATTTGGGCAGTGCCTGAAGTAGATGTGCCTGGCTGGTCTGACGTGTAGTGCGCTGGCCCAGAGCTTGGGGTATATGACATGGCTGCCGAATTGCTGGGTGCCTATGCCTAAGACAGTGTGCCTGAGTACCCTGTTTCTAACAATGTAGGTAGTATTATCCCTTACAGAGGAGTTCTGAGAATAATGTTACAGGTCAGGATGTGTATGTTGCAGTAGGGTTGAGCCATATATGAATACAGAGAAAGAGCTATATATTATGCTTATGCACTAATTTCAGTAAGCTGTGTAGAAAGATAAATAATTAGCTTAGAACACAAGACAGAGTAGAAGCAGCAGTTTAAAAGGAGGGATGGAGAGATATGAAAGACATCCTTCCCACTAATGAGGAAGCAAGGAAGTTCCTGAAGATTGCCGTAAGCCAGTTGTCCTGCAATATACTTCAAATGCTACAGAATTACAAGAATCATGGAGTACCGAAAAGTCCTATGTGCTTTGCCCACGAGATCTCAGCCAATTTCCTGTCTCAGAGATCAAAGAACTTACCCTCTCATTGTGGTAGTCCCTGACACAAGCAGGATTTTTTTAAATTACCTTCAGCAATGTGGTGTTTAAAGTGTTTGCTGAAATCTGTATTGTTCAATAAAGCACCTGTGGTTACATTTCAAAATGTATTTTCACATTTTTTAACAAATTTAAACATGCTTCTGAATGTGATGGGTGAACAGATGCCTCGGGAAAGGCACTGTGTATTTGTATAGTGCTTGGTGCAGTGGATCTCTTTTGGGGAATTTGGACATTGTCACAGTACAAACCCATTGTTTGGCACAGTTAAAAGACGTGCTATGGGAGAACGAAGCATAGTGAAAGTTAGCAGGTTGTGTAGGCTTGCTCTCTGCGTGTGTATGTCAGAGTTAACATCTGAGTAAAGCAGCTGAAGTTTAAATATCAGTTGCCTACACTTGACATCCAACATTTGTTTCTATAAAGAAAGAAGTAAAATCATAATAATAATAGGAGGGGAAGGAGGGTGGTGATGGATTCTGACTTTTGGAGAGTGAGAGTGCGTGGTTCTTAAGGGACAGGGCAGTGTGGTTTATGGATGCCTGCAGGAGAATGAATGGGGGACGGAATGGCAAGGAAAGAGGAGAATAAGGGAGATGAAGGAAGAATGGGGGTAGCGAAGGAGTAAGAATTGAGGAAAGGAAAGACAAAGGTAGGTAGAGAGACTTAACTTGTGATAATAAATGAAAACAAGGTAAGAAAAGGAAGGGGTGGGAAAAACTCAATGAGAGACCTGCACTGATAATTTTTAGGGTAAGGACACTGCGACGGGTATGAGTGGGGCACAGTGGGGCTGCGCGCGGTTCTGTGGATCTGTGCAGACGGGCATGGTTGCATTAATGCAGCCCACACTCTAGGCCAAGCTGCTGGCCTTGCTAGGAGTTTCTTCACTGTACATCTTCACTGTCTTCCTCTCTCACTGCTATGTCGTTTGTGTTGAAAGAGGCCCTCACTTTTTCTTTTCTGTCAGATTGTTGCCAATCTGGGACAGAGTGACTGCCCTTCACTGCCCTCTGCTCCAGCGATCAAGGATGCCTAGGGTGTTTTGTCTTTACTATGATCCATTTCAGAATCTGAGAATTATTTGGGTGTTTTACAATATTTAGAATTCAGTTATGAAAAGTTCAGGTGCCTCTGACTAAAAGGAGAAGGAGCAAGTGAATTTTGAAGGAAAAAGGGGAAATTCAGGAGGAAAAAAAATACATAAATAACATGAATGTTTTTAGAAAGACTGAGGGAAAGTGTGTTGTGTTAGTAGGAATAAGGAAATGGAACCTTTTTTTTTTTAATGGGAATGTTAGGGTAGTGATGTCTGATAAGCAGCACAGCACAGGCCACGCAATTTCAGCAAGTCTTCTGAACCACTGTGATAAATTCTGTGATGCAGAGCTGCAGATAGTCGAAAACTTCCCATACTTAGATAAACTACATACCATACAAATAGTTTGTTGATCAGTTAAAACTTCCTTAGCTGCAGCTTTATCTTATTATGCTTTTTGTTCTTGCCCAACTCTGGATCATAATTTCTAATGTACTCGGTTTCTTTCTACTTTTAGTTGACTAGATTAAGCATCTTTATAACAGTTCTGATTATAAAGTCACTGTACTGTCAGTTGCTTCATTTTCTTCCAATTTATTGACAAAGCAATTACAGAACATTGGTTCAATAATAGATTTGCAGAGTGAAACGTTTTGGTGGGTTTTTAGGAAACAATTTTGCTAGTTTTAGAAGGGAAGGAATTCAAATGACAGGGGTTTGTCGTGCCAGTCACCGTGGAAACCTGCCCAGCTAATGAGCCTCTGGAAGATCATTGCTCCTATGTGCTGGACTGGTAAATGATCTGCCAATTGTGTCTGTGCTGAGCATCTGCTAGGCCAGAGCTGGATCACGCCTCTCTCCACACTGCCGAGAGCTGCTGGGAGCAGAGCTCTGCACGCACGGAGACAGGTAACAAGGCCGGGGAGCCACTGGCCTGGCTGAGGGGCTGGCAGCGAGGGAGGGAGGCGCTGGGGGGAGAGGGTCTCTGAATGGTGGATGGCACGGGCTAAAAAGATGAGACCAGCCGCAAAGAGGCAAAGGCAGGACAGAGGCTTTCCAGACGAGGACGTGCTAGTGTTAGTGACAGGTGGTGACAGATTTTTACGGTAACAGCTGTAAAAACTAGAACACAGTCCCTTTCAGGTTCTGTAGCAGAAGCAAACTCCTGCCCGAGTTTCTCCTGCTGTTAGAACATTGCTGTGAAATGTGGCCATAACCTTGTGCGGGGTTATTCTGCCCAGAGAATAGCTTCCTACTGGTTTTTGTGCTAGCTCAGCTGCTCGCTCTATCTAAAGGTTTCCAGCCCTGCTGAGGGAAAACTGACTGTACCCAGTGGAATTTGTGCTTTTACAGACTTTGCTTTTCAGAATAGAAAAAGAAAATACATTAATCTCTCTTTTTTTAAGCTACAAAGTGAAGAATTTAGAAGTTGATCTTTTGGGATTAATAAACTCAGTGTAAATTGGACATATTGTGTGCAGTGCAAGAACAGGTACTGTTTTCCTCTAGAGGATACCTGTCCTGTCTTCAGCAGGGGATGCTTTGGAGAGGAATGAAAATTAGTGTGCCTCAGTATGACCCATGTTTCATTTACTGTACAAATTGAAAGGTTTGGAGTTGACGAGGTTGAGGATTGCAGGAAGAAAAAGGAATGATTTTGAGATTCCTGAGCTGAATTGTATCCCTGCTGTAAGTTCCCTTTGTAAGCAATGATAATTTTCAGCATTGTGTCCCCGTTGTCTTCTGAGATGCTTTTTTGAACCATAGGGATGTAGTCTGGTAGTCGGCCTTGTGTGAAATCTGTCATGTTGGACAAACATGGAAGTATCAAATTTAAGAATGCGCAGACAGCCTTAATTTTGCCACTTACTAATTTTTTGAGAATTTGATTTTGCATTGTTAACTATCCTTGAATGCAGGAGGGCGATGTGTATGTGCTGCGTGATTATGTGTCTGTGTACTTAAGTACACCATCTGAGCATTTCACGGATATTTGAATTAGAAATGGCAACAGAAATCTATTGAAGCAATAGCTTAATTACTTACAAGGATTCTGTATGTAACTTACTATATCCTGTTTGTGTGAAAAAAGTAAGTTAAAGGGACAGCTGCTAAGCACAGTGAGGCCCACAGTTGTTTTTACCTCTTCTAGGAATTAATTTCATGGCCCATGTGTAGTACTTGCTAAAACCTGCCTCTTGCATACAGACCTTCCCCGCCGGCTGATTGCTCTTCAGGGAAATGTCTCTGCTCTAGAAACATGTGGCAGTAAAAATAAAGACAGCTGCCAGGACTGATGGATTAGGCAGTTTTGGTGATGAGCAGACACACCTTCATTTTTACTCTCTCTGTGTTGGAGAGTGGGTTCAGGAAGCAGACATGCTTATGTTGTGTTTCTGAAGAGCTTTTCCCCCACCTTTTTTTCTTTTTTTTCCCAAACCTACAAGAGAGCTTTTTTTTTTTTTCTCTTTTTTGTTAGGTATAAAGGTGACAACAATCAAGTTTGGACTTCATGTTAATGCAGTGACACTACATCTCAGTTGGATTAGATAGGCATGGAAAAATGAGAATTGTTTTTATCAGCTTTGTCAGTTAAGCATCTGGTGATGCCTAGGGGGTGAGTAGCATAGTGCGTTGAAAATTGGTTATCAAGTTCACATAGCTCATTCAGAGCCCTACAGACATTTATTATTCACACTGTATAGCATCATTCCAGGTGTTGGACAGACCACACTGAGATTATGGTGCAGAAGGCAGAACAAGGAACACGTGACAGAGGGTTAAAACGCTGTTCACTGCTCGCCATCCCATTTCACAGTTGCTCTTTGGCTCTGCCCAAAGTGTCTCCTGTCCCCCACATGTAAAATTGACGCACTAAAATGGACTCACTTTTTAGTGAGTTAGCATTCGATCAACTTTAATTTTGATATCCTTGTATCATAACTAAATGGCATTATTTGCCAGCTGTGGTACCACTTTTTTCATTACTGAATGGAGTTGTTGGATGGATACATTTTATTATAAAGACTGACTTCATTCCAGATTTTCATTTTCTGCTTTCTTAATGTAGGCCTTTCTACATGGCAGCAGTTTTCTGTTAACTAGTATGTATTACAGAACTCTTGGATTAAATATATCACGTCTTTATAGTCTGTGTCCTTTAGAGCTGACAACAAATGAAATCAACCTAACGTGCGCCAGGAAAGGGTGTTGGGAATCGCTGGAGTGGTATGTGTGGTGTTACCGGTTGGCTTAGTTCCCATGTTGGCAACCTGGACACTAACCTTTTCCATGTATTCTCCTTTCCCCGCAGGTATTGAGAATCTGCCATTTGAATTGCAGAGAAACTTCCAGCTCATGCGAGATCTGGATCAGAGGACAGAAGGTAAGGATTAGAGGTGGTTTCCTTGATGAGACAGGAAGTATGCAGCTTGACCAGCTTTTCTTTCCTTTGCCTTTGTCACGGGGCTGTCAAGGCAGGGGAGGAAGTGTGCAGCTGCTCTGATCCTTCAGTCTCTGTTAGAATCATAGAACTGTTTAGGTTGGAAGAGACCTTTAAGATCATTGAGTCCAACCGTTAACCTATCACTGCCAACTCCACCACTAAACCATGGCCCTAAGCGCCACATCTACCCGTCTTTTAAATACGTCTAGTGACAAGGCCTCAACCGCTTCCCTGGGCAGCCTGTTCCAGTGCCTGATAACAATTTCAGTGAAGAAATGTTTCCTAATATCCAATCTAAACCTCCCCTGGCACAATTTGAGGCCATTTCCTGTTGTCCTATTGCCTTATACTTGGGAGAATAGACCCACACCCACCTCACTACAACCTCCTTTCAGGTAGCTGTAGAGAGTGGTAAAGTCTTCCCTCAGCCTCCTTTTCTCTAGGCTAAACAACCCCAGTTTCCTCAGCCGCTCCTCATAGGGCTTATTCTCCAGACCCTTCACCAGAGGGCACTGTAGTGTGCTTGTATGTACGTGTATTTATGTATTTAATGCTAAACTTGTTTCAGACCTCAAGTCAGAGATCGATAAGTTGGCCACAGAGTATATCAGCAATGCACGGACTTTGTCTTCGGAGGAAAAACTGGGGCTTCTCAAGCAAATCCAGGAGGCCTATGGGAAATGCAAGGAGTTTGGGGACGACAAGGTTCAGCTGGCTATGCAGACCTACGAGATGGTATGAAGGGAAGTGTCTAGTGCTTATCATATGAAAGGCTGTAGTAAAGCCCGCAAGCTTGCAAGGCCCTGATGTCTCTCTTTAGGCCCTACCCACCCTTGCTTCCCAGCTCTTATTGCAAGCCCCATGCCCTCTCCTCCTGGGCTCTGTTCTGTGGTAACTCCTGGTCACTGTCATCTCTGCAGGTTGATAAGCACATCCGGCGGCTGGACACAGACCTTGCTCGCTTTGAAGCAGACCTGAAGGAGAAGCAGATAGAGTCGAGTGACTATGACAGTTCTTCCAGCAAGGGCAAGAAGAGTGAGTACCACCACTGGGCTTCAGATTGATACAGGAGGCAGCCAAGTGACTATGGAAGTGGTGGGGATGAAGGCAGGCACTGGAGTGGTACAGATCAAAGACTGTTACGCTGGAATCTGAAGGACAGGTAAAAAGATGGTGACCTGGGCTCTTCCTGTGTGAGCATATTCAAGGCCGCTAGATAAAATTAACATGGGGTCCACGGCCTAAAGCTGATATACACTCCGAAGTAGGAGTGTATTTTAGTGTTGGTGAGGTTGTTACTATCAGGTGTCTATTTTGATGGGGTGGCAGATGCAACACCTTTTTCTCCTCTTACCAGAGGGCCGAGCCCAGAAAGAGAAGAAAGCTGCCCGTGCTCGCTCTAAAGGGAAGAACTCTGATGAGGAGGCGCCAAAAACTGCTCAAAAGAAACTGAAGCTGGTCCGCACGTAAGTGCTCAAGAGATTTGTGGGAATGAGGAGCAGCGCTACAAATCAGACCAAGGGAGGCCTAGCCAGACTTCCCTGCAAAGGATCTGATCCCCACTCAGACCAGATGGTGTGTCCCCTGTCCCGTCTTGGGAAGCAAGAGGAAGGAGAGCTTTATAATTCTTTCAGGGGAGTGTGGCATGAAGGGGAAAGCAGGTCACTTCAGTGGAGTGGGGTGTATGGGCTTAAGAGAAGTGGTTGTCTGGCAAACAAGGGCATTGTCTTGGGAGACATGAAAGGACTCAAAGGGAGTTATTTTGCTGACCTCCTTTTTTCCTGTCCTGCAGTAGCACAGAGTATGGGATGCCTTCAGTCACCTTTGGAAATGTGCACCCTTCGGATGTATTGGATATGCCTGTAGACCCCAATGAGCCTACTTACTGCCTCTGCCACCAGGTCTCCTACGGGGAGATGATTGGCTGCGACAACCCAGATGTAAGAGCCTGCACTTCATGGAAATAGGGGAGAAGGGAGTGGGGAAGTCTCTTGCACAGAAAGTCTTGTCCTGTGTGGGTGGGGCCTGATACAGCTGGCAGTGGCAAGCAGAGGGCTTACCTCAGTTTGGAAGGGCAGAGGGGTGGCTTGCTACAGCCTGTTAAGTGCGTCTTTCTTCAGGTAAAATGACAGGTGTTCTTGTCCCCGCACTTAGCAAGGGAGGAGGGGAGTTCTCCTTGCTAATGATGTATAGGTTGGGCGTGGGTTTTCATTCCCTGATCGCTGCTAGGGACTTAGGAGTTTGTGATCAAATGTTGGGAAACTTCAGTAGCCTGGAAGCAGTGATTTCAAAAGAACACTGCTCTTTAACTGACTGCTCTCCATCCCAACAGTGTTCCATTGAATGGTTTCATTTTGCCTGTGTGGGTCTGACAACAAAACCCAGAGGAAAATGGTGAGTGAACAAGCAATCTGGAGGGCCCATTGGCCTTTATAAAAGGGGAGGTCTTGGGTGGCAGAAGGGAGAATACTGTATATACGCACTTAGAAGACCTCTTAAAAAGGAAAATTGAATTAAGGCTTTGCCTGGGACCTTGAAAAGTTCCTTTGGGATTGTATGTTTGAGGTTCATGTCACGCCCTAAATGCTGACTTTCTACTTCCCTTTCTACCAGGTTCTGTCCTCGCTGTTCCCAGGAGAGGAAGAAGAAGTAAAATCCTATGAGCCCTCAGTACCGCTGCAGGAGCTCTCTTCCCCCTGCCAGGGCCTCGTCCCAGCTCCCCCAGCCCTTGGGACCTTGTCTGGGGGGAGTCTTGCCCTGTTTGTGGTTTGGGCCATCCCTGGAACGGTGTGTACCCTCACGACGGTTCCTGTGTGTTGTGTATCCCTGGTTGCTTCCGAATCCCTAAGGGAGTCCCTCTCTGTCTACTATTCCAAACAGGTCTCTGAACCTCAAAGGGAATGAATGAGGGCACCAGGGTAGCCACCAGATTCCCAGGGATTCAGGTAGCCCCTGATTTTCCTTGGCTTTCCTTCAGCCTCCTCAGAGTTCATTGCCTACTCTCTGCTTAGAGAACAAGGCTATGGGATGGGGGAAGGAAAGGAGGTAAGTCTTCAGCATTTTAGGTCTTCGATTTTCCTGGATCTTTTTTTTCAGGAGAGAGGGAGTAGCTAGGCCACTTCTTAATCTAGTGGGCTGGCTGAGACTGAAAACCTAATGTACTCCCTATCTGTAACCATTCCACTACTGGCATTGAGCAGCCTCTTTTGTTGGGAAGAGGAGGAGGAGGGAGGAGTGTTTAGAGCTAGCTTTGTCTCTCTTATTCCTGGGGTAAACCTGCTGGTCTGGGAGGCACATTGTGTGAAGGAGGAAGAATTTCTGACCACATGGGGAGAAATGGCTTGATCTAGCCTGTCTTCTGGCTCCAAAATTCTCCCTTCCTTTAGTGCAGTGGGGCTTCTCCATTATGTTGATGATGGGAAGTTTGGGGTTTCAGATCCCACTTGTATAATACAGAATTAAATAAAGTTCATTGAAACAAATACTCCGTTTGCCTTGCTGTCATCTCCAAAGTAAACTTCAGCAATTTGCTGCTTTAGTTATTCTTTCTGTCTCAGCTCTGCTTTAATTCTAAATGATGAATGTGGTACAGCTTTCTCACGTAACAATCCTGACAGCATTAATAAGTGACATTCTGCCTAAGTCAGGCTTGAAAATATACCTAATAAACTTGAAAAAGGTTACTAAGCTTTGTAGTGGCCGTGAAAAATATCTGCCCCTTCAGTCGTGCTCCCACAGGAGGGTGGACACTTACATTTTTGTTGGATGGTTTATTTTGTTAGTTGTCTTCTCTCAAATGAGGAGAGGTGGAGGTTATAGAAGGCCATCCCTCACTGTGGCTGTTGGGCAGCACAGCCGAGAAAATAAGCCGTCAGGACAAGCCACGTGCCTCTTAAGAACGTGGATAGGTTTTCCGGATATCCTGATAACTTGCTCCCCGGTGGGTCACCTTCGCCTTGGATCACCTTGTTGCTGGAAACTCCAGCTGCTGTTACTAAGATAATGTTAGGCTCCAGAACAGTGACTGAAGATGTGTCTCTCTCTGTAGTGCCTGCAGGTGACTGAGGAGATGATCCATGCTGAAGCTCCCCTTTATCTATTTCGTTGGTATGGTCTGGAGATTGATGAGCTTGAGTCTCCCTGCTCGTTCTCTGTTGTTCAGGAAGGTTTAAGCTTTTCACCTGAAACATGAAATGTTTTCCTTGTGTAGGTAACTTGTATGAGCATTTTTGTTCTTGTAGTCACGAAGCCAAACCTCTTCTAGGGGAATTAAGCCAAACTAGGGGTTCAAGCCAACCTCTTCTAGGGGAATTAAAACCATTCAGAGGACTGTGTAGGTGGAGAGTAACGCCACTCTCACCTTGTAATTGTACAGGAACCCTGTCAAAGCCATCAGCTCAGAAGCTGGAGTTAAGTCTTCTGTTCAAGAGAGTTAGCATCGAGTCAGTCTTCGCTTTGCCTTCGAGAAGAGGTGCTTGCATTCCCATTTTGCACAGGAAAAAACAGAATGAAGTTCTTAACCAGTCTGTGGCTCATATGGTTTGTGGTACCACTGCCACAGTCTGGATCTCAGTCCCCAGATTGTCTTAAACAATTTCTGGGGCTTCTCTGCTTAAACAGAGAGGAAGTAAATCCTGGAAGATGCCGGCTGTGTGTGTGACTTTATAAAGGGAGATGCTGTGTCATCCAGTGGGTGAGAAGGCTGTGGCAGAAGGAGAAGAAATTTCAGCTGGGGTTTACCCAGGTATCAGCTGGGAGCTCAACTAACACAACATAGGGAGGATGTGATCTGAACTTGGAAACGGGCTTTGGGCAAGGTGCAAGGGTGACAAAGGACGCAAACACTCCTCTAAGTGGTTTGGTTTTGATGGGCTAGGACTCTGGATTGTAACATCCACCATTAGCAGCAAGCTTTCTAGGAACTGTGGGCTAGGGAAGTGTTAGAAGTGGTGGCCCTGCAATGAAGCCACTGCTGATGAAGGATAGTAAGTAGTTCATAAATGCACGGGGTGTAATGTGAAAGCAATGTGAGCAGGTGCTTAGGTGCTGCTTACTGCGCAGGAGTAGCTGTCAGGGTAGCCCTGGTTTGGGAAACGCAAGCCGCGGGTCTTCTGCAGTCGGTGTAGGATGCAAAGAGGCAGGCCCTAATACTCCTGTTTTCAGGCTAAAGCCTAGGCACAGGGTTACCATTGTGTTGCTTGAGACACTGAGAAGCGGATCATTCAGAGGACTTTAAACGCACAACGCATGAGACACGCTGGGCTGGGTTCTGATTCGGTGCGAGAGAATGGGGGGGTTGCAGTCCTAGGTGAGAAGCTCCACTGGCCTGAAGGGCCAGCAGCATGGAGCATTCAGGGGACATTTGCTGCAGCTGAGGGAGTGTTCTGATTTACAGGAAGAGGGAATTTAGAGAAAAATAGGGATGAAAACCAAGGATTTTTAAATGTCTTACAAGTATAAATGCAACTGAAAGGAAATTAAAAACTAACCTTGGAAGAGAGGGAATAAAGGTAGTAACTGTGCAATATTTAATCACCCAAGGGGGGAAATAAAAGCAGCTAGAAATTACAAAGTAACAAAATGAAGCCAGTGGGAACAAAGCCTATAAGCGACAAGGCTAAAAACATAAGCAGCTTTTTTTTAGAATGCCTTTTGTTTTTGATATAATTGAACATGGCACATGTCCATTACCAACTGCAGATAGCAGAATTGTTTGTAATGAGAGGAGGGGGAAGTGTTCAGTAAATATTTATTCTGTGTTGGTGCTGGTGTCATATGGGGATGATGTACTTCCTAGGCAAACAGTAAGGAGGTTTTTAAACAGCATCTATTGGGGCGAATGCTTTTTTGATCAGCAGTCTTCAGTAAATGGTGCTTGTGAAAGCCACCCAAAGGCGTCTGTGATCTGCTCTCTGTTGGGCTCTGGCCTGCTAGGGAAAGCCTAAAAGGCTGGAAAAGAGCCAGCTCTGTGCTGTTCCTTACTGATGTCAAGAAGGCTGCCTTAGCAGTCCAGATGTGAAATACTAAAACAGCAGATAAGTAAATTGCTTCTCTTTAAAACAAGCAAGAAATCCAGGTCACCAAAGTAAAATCAGTTTGACTGGAAGTAGCGAAAAAGGTCAGTCAAAAATTACTTGATTTTGTTTGTATGTTTGTTTGTTTTACAAAGATCATTGTTAATAGTTACCTGAGTCACTGCAGTGGTAATGGGATCTGAAAAGTTTACTTCACCTAGAACTGAAGCACTTAAAAAGGGGATACACTAAGTTAAAGTAATCATGAACTTCTTTAAAGAATTGGCTAGCTTGCAGTTTCCCTGGAACAGCTGTCAGTGCAACATAAACACTTTCTAAAATGGAGCTGGAGAAATTGCCCTTTTAGAGTGACTGGAAATAACCTAGTTGATGAGTAAAGTCAAGTCTGAGTTTCAGGAATCTGGAGCCGTACAGCATGACAAGACGGAAGACTTTGCCAGCCTTTTTAAGACCGTTTATTAGATATAATTGGTCATGCACACCAGTGACCGGTTTATCTTGTCCAGGTGTGACTGCCCCAGCTGTGGACATCATTCCTAGGTAGCTGGGCAAGCGTGGCCGATGAGGCTGTCCAGCAGAGTATTGCCCTTTCCAGCAAGCAGCTGTGCTCAGCAAGCTCCTGTCCTCCAGACTCTGCCGTCGCCCCGTCCACTATGTGATGTGCGTGGAAGCTGTCCCAGCCATGATCATCATCTTCCACCCGTGAGGCCTCCTTCATCTGTTGCGAAGGTGGCAAGCAATCCAAGGAGCTCAGCAACATTCATCCTTTAATTAAGCGCTCTTTAAGGTATTATGCACTCACAGCCATGCAGTGGGCAGTCTGTTATTGTCTGTGAAAAAGTGTAAGGCTTCCGTGCTTAAGCAGACTATTTGAAGCTCAATTATAGTGTGTGTTTTGGGATACCCAGATTATCGGGGATGAATTCTTACAAGACAATTACCGCATATAAATGTATATGTGTGTGTGTTAGAATTGGAAGGTAGCCCTGGAAGTCATCTGGTCCAGCTTTCCCCTCAGCGCAGGGCTGCTGATGGTCGTAAATCAGGTCAGATATATGCTGGGTAGCAAGGCACTCTGTAGCAGAGCAAGCTAGGATAGGAAGCAGCAGCTGCGCGGCTCCAGGTGAAAGGTGACATTGCTGAAGATCTTAAGGCTCGATTCAAATGCTGGCCAAATCTGTCCAGAGATCTCAAGTTGGAAACAGAGAAGAAAAGCATTCCCAAGAGGTAACTTGCTTATACTGGCTGAAAATAAGACCAAATCCTCCCGGGATATTTCTCTTTGCAGGTATGCAGATACACATTGTCAAGAAGCGGTCATTACAGATGACAGCAGGACTGCTCCCCTCTGACATCGAGAAAGGGGTTGCACTTCCTCCATATCCCAGAAAGGAGGGGTACGAGGGGTATCTAGTCATTCTCTTGGCTAAGCGAAACTTCAGCCAAAGCACAGCAGGATGTTGAGGTGACTGAGACCAGACCACGATGCAACTGCGGTGAACAGTCCTGCGCGAACTGGCAACAGGAGCACTGATGTTTCATTTCTCCCGGTGCAGGGCAAGGCACACTGGTCACGTACCAAGTGCTCGTCAGTAGAGCATTTAACATAGCATAATTACCCAGACTTCTGAG
The DNA here is from genome assembly GCA_000699545.1 of Podiceps cristatus. Taxonomy (NCBI): domain Eukaryota; kingdom Metazoa; phylum Chordata; class Aves; order Podicipediformes; family Podicipedidae; genus Podiceps; species Podiceps cristatus. The sequence goes on along the minus strand of JMFS01041877.1, from coordinate 6,103 downwards.
TGAGCTTAGATGGAGGTCCCTGCACAAAGGAGACCTGGCCGGTTTGACAGTTCCTGAGCCATTGTCGTTCATATAATCAACCGTGGCTCTGCATTTTCCCTGACATGTGAACCAGGAGGACAAACTGTGGAGAAGCTGACAAGCTGAATGGCAACACCTAGGGAGTGCGCGATCCCCAGCTCCTCTAAAGCAGCGGCAGTAAGCAAGGAAGACTGCAGCAGTTAAGGAGTTAAAAACTAATAGAAGGAAACAAAATGTCCTATCATGCTTTCCTAAGAAAACTGAACGAAGTTTCTCGAACTGTGTTGCCTAGTAGTTACAATATCAGAAGAAACATAGCCATTTTTATCAAATAAAATGCACTTCATTTATAAAAATAGTCAAACATCTTGATTAATTTATGCTAATTTATGTTTATTCTTCTGAATACATAAAAGAAATTTAAGTCTCAGTTTAAAAAAGACATTTTTGCCCAAGTTGTAAGGACAGGCAAACCTGTGACAAACTCTAAGCTCCTAAAGCCTACTGTGAAAAAAAGCTCAGCAAATTGTCTGCTTCGGTCTGTTTTTGCAGATGTACAATTTAATTTCAGTGGTTTGGGTCACTGCCATTGAAGGAATAACTGAAAACCAGGCTGGAAGGAGAAAAGGCTGGAATTATTTTCTTACACATAGACAACAACCAAGAAAAAAAAGTGTGAGACCATGAGATTTCCTTGTTCCAAAAGCCTGAAGTATCCAGTCATTGGAATAACCCATTTAGTTACCACGCAAAGATTTAGGTGGGAAGAGACCTCTCTGGAGCTCTGTATTCCAAGCCCCTGCTTGCACTAGGGCTAACTTTGTGGTTAGATCGGGTTGTTCTTGCACTAAACCAGCCTGCCTAAAAAGACTAGAGCAGTTCATTGAAGCATGCTTTTATGAATCCACTCCATTTTAGGTTGTATTATTAATTCAAGAAACCATTTTTAAATGCTGTTTTTGCAATCAATTAAATATTCCATTTTCTAAATGACAAGTAAAAAAATGCTTCATTCACTATTTCCTAACAAAATAAAATGTAAATTATCTGAATTAATGCATGTTATAACTGTACAGTGCTTGTATAAATGTGAATAGATTAACATATCCACTAAGTTTAAATGAGTGGCAATTTTAATGTAAAGTCTATATTTATCAACATATTCGCATAGCTCTCAGCCAGTGACAGCAAACCGACAAAAATAAAGTACAACTGGGGAATGAAGATTATTTAACCTGTGATTAAAGTCGGCAATTCATATCATTTTGGTTTAAATCGGTGCATTCTCTAATGCTTTTGTCTGTGGAGATGGAGACCTCAGCCCTTTTCTGAGTGGGCTGGTAGCCACATCCCTTCCTACAGGGCTGTAGCTACCAGGATGAAGGTGTTCGGCATCACGCCTGTTGAAGCAGGTTCTGCTTCATGGAAAACGAACTGAAGTGGAATAGGACCTTTACTTGGCTGCTGTGCAATGGCTCTAACGGCTTTTTTGCTTTCCATTAGTGCCAGAGCAGCCCAGGCATGCTCCTGAGATGCAGCTCACTGCACTGGAGGACATCTAAATCCATCTCCTGTAGGCATTGGGGCAGGGTCTGCTGTCTCAGCCAGCAGCTTCGCTGTCCCACATCTCAGACTAACAGTATTCCCCTCTTCCGCCCCTCCTTGCGATTCCCCCACCAGGATGTTTGATTTGTGGGGAGGTGGCTGAACTCTGGCTCTGGAGCTGGTTTTGTGGTCACTGGTAGGGCCTGTGCTGCGCGCACAGACAGGGCCAGTGCACGGGCGTGGGGAGGAGAGGGCAGACGTAGGACAGGCAGAGCGTTGTAGGCGCCAGCGTTGCTTTGTCAGGGAGGCTCCTCCATGCTCTCCAGTGCCTCTTGTGAACGGAGCAAACATGCTCTTGTTTGAAGCTGCTGCACCCTCAAGTGAGACCCAGCAGTGCCACCAACAGAGCTGCAGCCAGCATGGAGCAAAGGCACCTGTGTGAGCCTGAGGTCCTGGGAGGTGCCAAATCAGAGCTAAACAAAAAGCCCAGCGAACTGGGATCTTAGCAAGAATGTGAGCTGGATGGGCAAGGAGAGAGAGGGGACGCCAAGGATAGCTGGAGCCATTGCTGTCGAATGTTGTCACCTGTGGAGGGGAGAGGGCAGGACTGTGATGGGCTTTGGACCCCCTTCTCTACCCACTCACAGTGTTTCTGTTCTCTTAGGTGTATGATTTAATAAATTAAGGTATCACAGTTTTCCTTTCCTTTGATGCTCTGGAAGCAATACACAACCTTGCACGTCTCAGGGGCTCTCTTGGCCCCTTCCTTAGTCCACTCTAACAGCTACACAAGCAGAATTGCTCACAGCCTCCTCCATAAGCAAAGCATCTAGTGCTTGTTTTCTAGCAACGTATTGACATACAAACATATTGCAGTTAAAAGCACCATTATGGCTGTACCAGTACTCTGACTTTTCACTCCAGCTAACATGATTAAACACCTTTAGGTATTTTTACCAGAATTTCCTTTCTAAAATATCTTTTTTTTTTCCCATAACATGTGGATTTGGAAGCATTTTTCTATCATCTCTGCTTACATTTCAAATTAAAACATATGCTTTCTAGGGATGCTGCTTGACAAGGCACTGAGTCTGGAATTCACACCTAATCTTTGTAGCTTCCATCTTCATGAGTTTCTTGAGCCGATCAGACATCTTTTCCCTCCCAGTCCCCCCCCGCCCAGTTGAACCCACAGAGCTGACACGGTCTAACAAACATTAACCATTGTTCCTTCTTCTTTGGCTAAGCGCTCTAGGTGCCTGAGTGTGCTTTCTCCTTTGCACGTTAGGCTAGCATGCATGTTGAGGAACCCTGCTATGCATCTCCTTGGCCTCACTTTGCAGTCGCCCTTTCCCCGTTGGTCTGTTGCTCGCTAGACCCAGGGCCTGGTTTAGCATCGTGCTGCTACAGCGGAGTCAGCCTCTTCTGGCTGTATTTCTCATCTCTAGTCGTGGCCCTTAGCTGTCCTGGGCTAAGGGTTGTGTGCCATACACCATGCAGCTGCACAAGGTAGAAAAGAAACAAAGGGTTGGGGGATTGGATCAGCATGTCATGTCCAAGACTGATATTTTTGGGTGCCCACCTTGATCTTGTGATGTTTTCTATCAGCCTGACGAAGGAAGGTGCAATATGATCTGTGCAGCAGAGGAAGAAGGGTCTGTGAGCCACGGTCCTGGGATTTTCAAGAGGTTTTCAGACAGGTTGCTTGGTGGTGGTGTTTGTGGTGGAACACACAGAGCAGAAAATACTGAGAAATAACTGAGGTATTGAAGACAAAAAGAAGACTAACATGGAAGAGGAGCTTGTCTGGAGAAGGGTTGTCCCTCACAAACCAGACAGGCTCTTCCAAAGCTCAGAATCAACGTGGCAATCAGATAACAACATGGAAAAATGCAAGTCCTTTCCTTGTGGCAGCAGCAAGCTGTTATCCTGCTGTTACATGTACCTACTGCTGGCGTCAAGCACGCTGTTGGCCTGGGTTACAGCTGCGTACATCAGCCTGCCGAGCTCAGGCTAGCACAGGAACACCGTCTGCAGGAAACACCATTTTGGGGTGGCTCTGAAAACAAGGTTGCAAATCTGCTTCAGTGCATGAATTATACCGCTTGTAACGCATCATTGGTGGTACAGCCTTCTAGGTGCCAAGCTAACCCTCAGAAATCAGAAAATGTTGGAATTAACATCACCCCTGTGCTGCTCATTACTGATCACTGTAGTTGCTTGACACCGTGGTAGGCCATAGACTCCCCTTCAGATTGCCACATTGATGCCTCCTGTCCAAACTACTGTTGCTCCTGTCCTCATACCTCTCCCAAAGATGACTTTTTTTTGTGGAAACTTAAACCACAAGTGTCCCATAGCCAGCTGGCACAAACCAAGCTGAACAACACAGCAGTATCTCCCGCACTCACCGTCTTCCAATCCTGCCAAGTGCACGCCGCAGGCTGGCTGGCTTCTGAACGCACTTGGGGACCGTAAGAGTTCCCTGAAGGATTTTGACAACCCGAACCAAATCTAGCGTATGCCACAGTGCATGAGAAGTGCTAAGCAGCCAACCTGTCCTCACATCACTAACCACCTTCTTTCCAAGTATACCGTAGCTCCCCACAGGCATTGCTACTAGAGCATCAACCGAGGATGACTTCTTTGACAGCTCCTTTATCTTCTGCCTTGTGTTTGAGTTCTCAGGGTATGTCCAGGGACTCTGGTCTGTTCATTCTTGTTTCCCATTTTCATACGCCATAAACCTCTTTCTGGCACATGTAGACGCAGGCCGTGTAGCCAGCACCTGCCAGACATTAATAACGCTGCGTGACACATCACCTTGGTGTGCTTTCCTAGGTCATCCATTGCCATCAGCCACTGAGGTCAGCATTGAGTTCCCCTCAAGCCAGGATGACAGAACTCAGCCAGGGCTCTGTGGTCACTGGGGAGCAGAGGAGATTTACAGAGCTGGGGAGGTGAAGGCCCTGGAGCTGTCTAAGATCAGCTAATAAGCGATACATCTCAAGCTAAGCAATGGAAGACACAAAACTAGTTAAAATTTATAAGCCCCAGCAGTGTTGCCTGTTTTAATGTGAGTGGTAAGAGCTAGCTAGAAAATGTCTCCTGCTTGCTATGTTTCTAAGAAGCTGCAAAAGCATCCATTCAATGCTGTTGTTAAACGGTTGGACTTCAGGCTTCTCAGAAACATTACCTTCCAATGAGACATCTTAGAGCAAACTACAGCTTGTCTCCTGCAAGGAGCCGCAGAGCTACGTGCTGTTGCCAGACACCTTTCTAATGGACTGCATGGCTGCAGTGATACGAGCTTTCACCTCGATAGCCTGTATGGCCACTCAGGGTGCTGGCAGGCGATATGTCAGCCTTGCAATCGCAGCTGGCGCATCCGCAGCACTCTGCAGCCTTTGCATACAGCAAAGCTGCTCAAATCTCCTGGGATTTGCGACTTCTTCAGCAGCATCCTGCTACACTGTCAAAAACTCTGTCTGCTTTGCCTGCAGCTCCTTTTTGGTTCTGCAAGGGTGTCATTTCCCAGCTGAGCCGAGGCTGTGGGGTGATGCGACGGGTGCACAAAGCCGCTCTGCCACCCTGCATTTTGCTTACGGATGCAGTTCTTGGAGCTGCTGTGTCAAGCGTTTTCCTTCCAACCACCCTGACAGCTGCTTCCCCGTGATGGTTATGGTCGTGTCTTTCCCTCTCATGTCAGAAAATGCCCAGCCATGGGCAGCACTGCATCGGCTGCTTCTTCATGGGGTGCACATGTGGGTCACTGCATCTGTGCCCCATGCTTTGGTCTCTTTTGTGGGTGTCCCTCAAAATCAGCCCTGTGGGGCTCTGGACACCTCCATGCTGGTGATCCCAAAGCCTCTTTCACCGGCACCATTCCCCCTTTTGCCTGGGAAGGTTTTAACATGCAGAGAGCGGTGCTTGGGGCACCCATGCCGGAGGCAGAGGAAGAGCAGCTGCTGCTCCCGTGACTTGCTGGGGCTTCAGAAAGTAGCACAGCTGTCCAGGAGAGATCAAGCCATCTCCCCAAACCAGTGCTGGGACGCTCCCTGGGGAGGCACAGGGTGCGTCTCAATCCCCACAGGTGGAACAGGAACAGATTTTGTCCCCTTTCTCCCACAGAAGAGCCCAAAACACTCTAGGGTGCAAGGTACCTCAAAGGTACTGGTTTTGGGGTACCCTCGGCTCAAGGGTAGCCTGGCCAGGCCTCAAAAGCAGGTTGTTGCCAGCCACCACCGAAGCTCCCAGGTTGGCTCACGCTCCTCCTGCTTGCTTCATCCCTGTGGCCCCGACTTCCCCCTTCCTTGTGGGGGCCCTGTCTCCCCTCACACTCCCCCAGCCACGAGCCCGTGCCTCAGCTCCCCTCCATGCCCCCTTCCCTGCCCAGTTCCTTCTCATTCCGCCGTTGCCGGGGCCACCAAGCAGGACAGGGGTGCGGTTACCGGGGCAGGGGCAGACATGTTGAGGCTGTCCTGCCTGGTGGGTGAGTGGCCCCTGCCCAGTGCCTACCCCCCGTCCCAGGGCCACC
>JMFS01041865.1:0-13525 GCA_000699545.1 Podiceps cristatus | reverse complement strand
TTTAGTATATTATATACAAATACATATTTAAAGTATTTTTGAAGTATTGATATAGTAAATAAAAATAAGAATTAATAAAGTAGCCAAAGTACTTTTAAAGTATTAATGTAAAAATATGTTGACTTAAGCAGGTAAATGCTTGAGGCTCATTCTTCATTTTGGTGCTATTCCTCTCGTTTTATGTTTTTACTTCTTAAAAAAAAAAAAAAAAAGATTGTGCTATATCTGTCTTGATCACTAGATGTCACAAAAGGCTCTAAAATACAGATGAATATGGTTTCTAAGAGTCACATATGCTAATAAGGCCAAATTCAAACCCATTGAAGTTAACAGGAGTCACTCAGTACATTTTCACATGCCTGGGAAGCAGATACCCTGCATGCAGCGGGCTACTTGAGAACCACTACTGTCCTGTACTTACATCTTTACACTGCTCTAACTTCTTAATAGCTTCGTACTCTTGAGTTATGGTCTGAGGGAAGTAGCATTTTGTCTTTTCCTCCTCATAATCTGCTTTGTAATTTTTCTAGGAATAAACCCAACATTCAGTAAGAAACCACAGCTGAACTTTTCTCTGAAATGAAAGCATGATGGTGAAAACAGAAGGATTGCCACACTTACATCACTCTTCATAGCTTCGACTTTCATGCAGTGTGTATGATGTGGGTCCTCAAAGCTACCCAAATAGTGTCCTAAAATATTCTTTTGATAGGCATCTTTATATTTTACCTGGAAAGATAATCACAAGTCGATAAACAAAAGTAATCAAGAGTGTCAATACTGAATGACATAACATAAATCAAATACATACATCACTAAAATTCTTCAAAACAGTATCCGTCTGGAACTTTGGTGTGTCACAGTAATTCATGCTGTTTCCTCTTGACTGTTCATAGGCTTCTTTGTATAATTTCTGCAAAAGAAAATAATGTCAGATAATGCAGTAGGTTTCACTGCAACTCACAGCACATTAAAAATGACAAGAGTAACTCTGAAATGATTGCAAAGAAAAGCTTTCCCGGAAGACTGAAAAACAGACAGCACTTTTTTCCCAATGATTTTTCAAACCCCCTTTTTTTAGTGACTATTAGGTTTGTAAGGGAAGACAGAAAGGTCTGACTAATGCTTCTTGAACTTCTGGTGCTGAGAAATATGCAATCTTTGTCCATACAGGTGAAAACAGCAAGAAGAGGGAAATTAAGAAAGGCATTCCAGTGAGTAACCAGAATACAAGCTCTATGAATATGCCACGTATTTCATCATTATTGGCATCAGCTGAAGTTCCTTCAAACAGTAAGGGAAGAACTGGCATCTTGTGATCCATTTTCCACAGGGATCTAGACGAGTTATACAATAATTAGCTGGCCCCATAACATACCATAGCTATTGCTGCACTCTACTGTGGAGAAGGGACTCCTTAGCTACACCGTTCTGGTTGGCGGTACCTCATGACAAATAGTGGTCTATAAAACTGAAAATACTACGAGATCCAAAGGAGAAGTCATGTGAAGAAATGATGAGTTTGGTTTATTGTAGATGACTGAAAATCATCCAGTTGTACTTTGATAATACTTACATCACTCCGCACATCTCCTGCAGCTTTTAATTGCCGCAGCAACGGGTTCTCTGTAGCAGGAAGCACATTATAATCTGCAATAGCTTTGTTCTTTTCATAGTCTGCTCTGTATTTTATCTTTAAAAAAAAAATAAAAAAAGGATGAGGGTTTAAAAATCAGTATTAAAAGCTAAACAGTCGGTAACTTGTATCATCTTGAACTTTTCAGGGAAATTTCCCGTTCTTTAACTCCCGATTCATGATGGCAAAGGACCATCATGCACACAGGAATACATCTTCTGCACATAAGAACATATTTTTGACACTTGACAAACAGTTTCAGCGCAAAGTGGCCTGACTTCAGAACTGTACTCAAGCTAAGCAAACGGAAGCACACATAACACACCTTACTGACGTTATTTGAAACTCGCTTATTAGCTTCATATTCTGGCGTTTCAGTCTGCATAAAGTAGATTTGGTCTTTCATGTTTTCAAAGTCTTCCTGGTATTTTCTCTGTTAGGAACAGAGACAAACAGATAACCAGGTATCAAATGCCCTTATATTATTAATCAGCCATCCACAAAGTAGCATATTTAGGAAAAGAAAAATACCACAAATGGAGCAGGCAAAATTTTTTTCATGTTAACATAAACAGAGGATAAAGCTGTTCATTCCAAGATTTTCTGAAGAATTCACTTACCGTACTTATATTTTCTGCATTCATTTTTGCAATTGCAACATCATAGCATGGAGTTTGACTCCACTTGCCTTTGATCTTGTTTTTATAGTCCTCGTGGTAAATAATCTATAATGAAGTAAAAAAATAAAATTTAATCTCAAGATACAGCTCAGTTTTCACTTGACAGATTTGGTTTTAAAAGTCTTCTTTTTAAAGTAACTTCCTGTTTTACATCTGTCTTATAATCCCTTTATCAGTTACTGTCAAAAACACCTTAAATATGATTTGCCTAATCACTTCAGTAATCAGTTATTTCTCTAAGTATCTCCCCTGACCAAAAAAAAAAAAAAAAAAAAAAAAAAAAAAAAGGATAAATAGGTGAAATAAGTCATCTCTTCTAGAAGACAGTTATTAATGAGGAAAGACGTCACTAACGTACTCCTTTAGTTCTGTTTGCTCACTGGTCGCATAATATTGGAGCATAACACTGGCCACTGCTTAAGCCAGAATTTATTGTTATTGCTGCTGAAACTGGTTACCAGAAAACCCTTTTAATATACAGATTGCCCAGTACATGTGATTTCTATTGCACTATGTTCAAGCACGTGTGAATCAAACTTATCAACTCTTTAAACAGACAGTTCCTGGCTGTCTAATAACTCTGCCCGAGTTTTGACTCAGTGTTCCAGACGCATTTTCAGCCACAGTGGCTTTGCTTATTGTAAAAATACGTCTCCAATGCCTTTTTAAATGTTACCACATTGATATAGAACATATATGCCAAAAATAACCTTTAAAAATGCCTACATTCTACTGTTCTCGAGATACATATGTAGCTTACTATTTTATTCATTATAAAGGTTTATGATACTGATCTTCCTTTTTACATGACTAAAAATTTTCTTGATGACAATTTAGCTTTTAAGCTATGGAAAAATAAGATTCAAGAAATTTTCTTTAAATTGAATATTACCTTCTTTCACCTTCCAAATGGGTTCACTACAATATTATTATTTTTGTCTTAAATGGCAGATAATTTTCAATACAGAGCAACAAATTCATGCACATCCTCTTCATAATAGCTAAATTCTGAACGGAGTTAAAATCCTACTTCTGTTTTACGAGATTATGCAACTTAGTTCCAGTTTCTTAAGCAAAAGTTGGTCTTCCTGTATTTCACTTCACCTCTTTCATTCCTCAGCTGTGTTTTATTCTGAGTATACCTAAACCACATTGACAAGGACTCCTGCCAGAGTCTTTGTTCATCCTGCCACACAGTTACGGAATTTGATGTTGAATGTTACTTATTAATTTGGTGTGGAAATCAGGAAACGGTTATCAACGTTGCCGGACATTTCCACTGATTGGTGTCCATGAACTTAACAATGCGTGGGGTACGTGCACGTACAATGATTTGACAGTGAAATGAACATTTGGAATGTATTCTGTGCAGCTGACCTAGGCAACTTTTCAGCAAAATGGGGTTATTCCTTGTAAGCAAGTAACTTACTCCGAACCCAGATATATATTTACATGTCATTGTTTACATTTAAGAGAAGAGCAAAGTAGCTGTTATTTACTATTTTCTCCTGTAAGTACAGAAAGCGTAAACCAGGAGACACAAAAAGAGACAAAGGGAAGTAATGTGTGTATGGTAGAAATGGAAATGTTTTGTGAAAACAAAATTCACTGACAAGAACAAAGTTTTGCCTTTCACCTGAGACTGGGCAGGATTTTCTCTGAGACACTTGAGGAAGAAAGGAACTGACTTCCACCACTGAAAATCAAAGGGGTCTCCATATGAGCTCTGGTCTTTTCTTTTGCTTTCCATTTCTTTAGGTACCTTTTTGGCTCTCTAACTCCAAAAGTGAGGTTTCTACAGAAAGAAGAGCACTGTGTTCTACTCACGTCACTCAGCTGCCTTGTCACTTTCTTGGCTTGTTCCACATCAGGTGGATCTGGCAGAGAAGTATATTTAGACTTTCGTTCATCGTGCCCTTTTTTGTAGACAATCTGAAAATATGAAAAAGTAAACACAGTAATTGCAGGAACTTCAGTGAACTATCATTGATACTTCAGGATCAGTAAATGATACTTCAGTATCATTTACTCCTAACTCTGCTACCACCACCATTAATGAAAGTAGCTCTGTCCACAGAAACTCTTTCAATCAGTGTATTCTGGAGGACTAGCGGGAAGTCTCTTGGCAAGAGACAATGAAAAAGAATCAGTTCCCTGGGAAAGTTGTCAAGTATATTGCACTGTTGCTCCCGATAAAAACAGATGAGTGAAGTTCTGGATGTCTGCAAAATTCACTGAAATCATTAATTGAGTCTTGAAAAGCTGGGTTGAAGAGTTCTGTGTATCTAAGTATCAGGAAGTCACACAGCCTCACGAATTCCTGAGTTCTCTTGTCACTGTTTTAGAGAGACAGATTTGTAGACCCACAACAGTGAACTGGGCTTACAGCCAACACTGAGAGTTCCTCCACACATCTTGAGAGCTACTCAAGGTCTTCTCACTGATTACCTCAGAAGATCTTTGATAAATTAAGTATTTCATTCACTCATAAGCCAGCATCAGGTTACCAACAGATTTATACTCTGATATACTTTCCTATTGAAACAGCATTACCATCAGACCCATCCGTACACATCTACACATTTTTATTTTCTGTTCCATTACAAAGTTTCTGTATCTAGTCAAAGTCCACCACAAAGACTACCAAGTAGCACTGTAACAGCGACCCAACTGTCAATCAGGCTTCGACACTTACATCACTCAGAGCCTTTTGAGCCTGTGCCACCCTTCTGAGCTCCGGACTGTCATTGTACGGGTAGAATAATGTTTTGTCTCCTTCCCAGTCTTCGGTATAGAGTTTCTTAAAAACAGAAAAATGCCAGAATACTCATTATGAATTAATCTCTGACTTGGAATGCTTCTTGCACTTCAGCTGCCAAAACCTGTGAGGTTTTTTTCTTACCTTACTGAACATTGCTGTGTTTTTTATTGCATTCACAAGCTCGGGAGCATCAGGGGGAAGCAGGTACTTGTCCTTATTCTCCTCCCAGTTCTGTTTATATAACACCTGGAAAGAAAGATCAGCACATTGGTTACTATATCATTAGAAAAATATTTACATTTGTGAATAAACCACCTGCTCTAAAGATTTTTTCAAAGTGAAAGTCTCAAAGCAGTGATATTTGAAGATACCAATTGGAAACATTCAAGTTTATATTTATACTTTCCTTATCAAATTCTCTGCTATCTCTCCCTGTGCTTCCAAACTCTTTTATAAACATTGCTTTAGTGTCCTGAGCTCAAAACTTTATTCATATCAGTAACGTCATGATCCATGAATGTTCACAACCCTTCCAGAAAGTCAGAACTCACTCACCTTGCTCACTTGCTGTGACACCTTCTTTGCATGTTCTATATCCTTGGCCTTTTCATCGACATGGCAAATAGTTCTAGCAACTTCACCAGCCATGCGGTATTTAACCTAGACCAATGCACAACAAAATACATTTATTCTTACAGCAAAAACTGTCCTTTTTAAAAAAATAAGCAGAACATTGACATTTTTACACTTAATACTGTAAACACCCAAAGTCTGAATTAATTTAGGTTTAGTTGTGCCTTAGAAATGAAGCTTATGGAAACAAGGAACTGTGAAATTACTAAGAAATGTAGTTTTGAGACAGTTTCAACAGCTGTGTATCCAAGTTGGAGGTAGTGCCCTCCTGTAATCACCGAGTTCTTTCTAAGAGCACTTCCACCCTGTATAATGAACAAGAGAGATCCCCACACTATGCAGTATATCTCAACTTCACAATCCGATACCATGTAAACACTAGCTGCTGTGCCAAAACCAACATAGCCACATTCCCGTGGTGAACAAGTAGCTCGGGCACAAAGTCATCCTAATGGGGTTATGCCACTCCCAGCTTGGCCGCAGGCTCAGTCAGCGTTAGCGCATGGATCGCTGCATCGCATGCCTCAATGTATCCTAAGTCAGGAGTGGAGCAGAATATAATGCACACCCTTCTCCTGAACACCGCTGGGTTAGGTGACTACCCCCTTCTCAGCGTCAGGGGCTCCCATTCCTAGGGACTCTACTCTCCCTATTTAATGCACAAATAATTAAGAAGCCTTTCTGGGTGGATTTCAGTTTCCCAGACTGAGGTGTATTGTTGACAGGTAGCGTAGTGCTGCTTAAAAGAAAGAGGGAGGATGAGCTGGCTTCCAGAACTGGAGGTGCCGCATCAGCGGGGCAGCTGCCCTTGGGCTAGTTTCAGGGGCAGATGACTTAGAGTGGGGTTCACACAGATGGGACAACACATCTTGGAAAATCCCACAGCTAATGCCAAGATGTACAGAATTTCATCTGGGGACACTCAGAGAATCTAAGCATAATTTTTTTTTTTCACTCTTTCACTTGCTTTATGAAAACAAAAATGTTCAACCACATTTCAAAAACAAAATTTTAGGGTTATTTACCCAGTGCACAACTTAACCTCAACAAAAAAATCATCAGGCAAATCATTCATGATGACTGCAAGACATCTGCAGCGTGTGGAATCTTCCAACTCAATTTGAAGGGCGTTGCCACCATCTCCCGTGCCTGTAATTTCTCATCAGAAATTTTCAAACCTCTTTAGGCACAATGAAACGGGGCTATTAATCAGCTAGAAAGGAACCATCACACCTAAATTCCAACTGACAACACAGAACTCAAATTGTCATACACTCTGTATGCCTTGCTCTTGCAATCTGATGAAGTTTCTGCTAAACATTCAGATTGCCTTACCACAATATCATCAAAAAATTATCACTTCTTATCTAACATTCAAAATTGTGACTCAATTTGCTTCTTTGCCACTCAAGTATATATGTTTCTTTTCTTATGAATACCTACCTCACTGAGCTGGTCTTGCACTTTCTTGATTCTCCGAATTTCTGGGGTATCAATTGTGGAAGCGTATGGCTTTCCTTTTTCTTTTCTAAATTTTTCTTTGTATTTGTTCTGAAAGGACATAATGACAAATATAATTAAGACATATCCTAAAGCTCTGGCAGAAATATATGTAGCAAATACTGATTTATTATCTGATTAGTATAGCAATTTGGGGCAGATTATTGAATAATACAAACTGGCATTACTCATTTACATTTGCAGAGTTATGCGTATTTTAATCAGCTGACTTTCTTCCATCTGACAAAATGGAGAAAATCCGTTTCAACCTTTAGCCTGGTTTAGATCGCCCGTAATTGATTATATTCTCCCTAGGAGCTTGATATTGATAAATTTAGTTATTTGTTTCAGTGACTAAAGATAAGGAAAATATGTGAGTGAGGGCAGCAGTCCTAGACCTAAGATCTCACATAACCCTTAAAGAGGGAATGCTGGCAGGTAATATACATTCAAATTGAGGAAAAGGGAACTGATAACCTCTGCATCTGTGCAGAGCAGTTGCTTTCCACTTTTCCCAACATCATACCGTATTGGTCTACTGGACCTTGATATCCCACATCAGGAATTTAGGTTGGTGCTTGTTCCTATATACTGGGCACAAGGATTTTTCTTGGCTATATAGGGAGGGATAGGGAAACATACTACTATAAAAAATATTGAGGCTGGCTATTGAATAGACTTTAGTCCCTGTTCTCTTCCTTCACTCGGATATCCAAGTCAGATAGGGCAAGAGTCCTATTAACTGCCACCTCTCACAATCTTCAGCTATCTGCCTCAAGCCACTTTTTTTTTTTTTTTTTTTTTTTTTTTTTTTGTGCCTAATGATTACCTAATGCACTTATGCAGGAAACGGGCAAGGGATTGGCTAATTCAAAGAAACAAATAACACTAATACACATCACAAAATGAAATATAGGAGACAAAACAGTAGTATGAAAGTCTGCAATAATACCTATTAAATATTTTTAAAGTTGGTGTTCCTCAAGAAGTAAAAGACACGGGATAATTTACCTCACTGAATAGGTCCTTCATTTTATTACTATGTTGCAGATAAGGTGTCAAAAACTTAGATGGGTCCACTTTTGTCCGTACGGTCTTCTTTCTGACTGGAGGGGCTGCATCCTCAACAGGAGGTTTTTCACGCTCAACGGTATAGGTGGTAGTTTTAGGACCCGAGAAGTCTGTGCTAATGGTCTCGGTGATCTCAGTGACCACCTGGGAATAAAGAAAAAGTTATTACTTGCTTTATGACTGTAAATCATCATTTTATGACAAGCATTTTTCACCTCCCCTATCTAGTGAAAGGATGCTCAGTTCTTACCCAGGAACCACCTGCAAGACAAAAAAATCAGTGACACTTTTCCTACTGCAATTACCCAGCATGCCTACTATACATCACCCAACCTAAAGAAAACCCCACGAGGCATTAACTGACTGGCTGATTTCTGTACAAAACTCATGTAGTTATTCTCCAGAGGAGCTGGAAGAGTGGGGCTCCTGTTGCCTCTGTTCTATGTGCATAACTTCCACTGGTATCAGGGGTTCTCAGGCGGGGCCACTGGCAACTACAACCAAAGTACAGAAACGTTCTCAGCGCTGAAGCTGTGTTGAAGACATGCCACACAGCCTAATGATGCCCCTGGCAGCTGTGAAAACAGGTCAAAGGCGCATGCAGTCATTCAAAAAGATTATCTCCTTGCAAAAGGAAAGGAAGGAACATAGCAGATAAGACCAAGACTTTGGGATCTTGTAGTAAGTAGACGATGCACCAGCCAACTCAACAAATACCTAGAATCCACCTTTTCCACTAAATCACATCTTCTCATAGCCAGATCACAATCACGGCAGAGACATAGTTGAGATAACCAATTGATCAAGCATCCATTGGAAGTAAGCCGTTAATTAATTTAAATGGTTTATGTACTTGTTTATCAACTTATTCATGCTGTAAGCAATAATTTTAATACTAAGATTCTAATTAAAAGCATTTAAAAATAACTATTGCAACTTTAAAATGTGCTCCAAAATCACTTGAATAAATGTCAAGTTTTGTTTCATAAGTTAGCTTTAAAAAAAAAAAAAAAAAAAAAAGTGCCCTGAAAAGGGAATGCATGAAGCTCAGATCTCTGATAGCTATTTACATCAGTATGAGACAGACCACAAAATGCACCAAGCATTAAACATTGAGAAGTGTACAAAACTTAAATTACAAAAGGTTTGTTTACTATGTGAACATGAATTACAATTCAGTAATTTTGTCCCAGGATATTAGTTACTCCAGAACTGCCACAAGTTTCTCTGTTACAACTCTTTCCAAAAATACAAGTGTTCATCTAAGTTTTGGCACAGAAAGCACTGGAGAGTTTGAAACCTGTCAAGGATTAAAGGGTTTTTCATCACCAAAAGGGTTATTTTCTTCACTGAAAGGGTTGTCAGGCCCTGGAACAGGCTGCCCGGAAGTGGTGGAGTCACCATCCCTGGGAGGATTTAAAAGCCGGGAAGATGTGGCACTTGGGGACGTGGTTTAGTGGTGGCCTTGGCAGTGCTGGGTTAACGGTTGGACTCGATGATCTTAAAAGGTTTCCCAACCTAAACAATTCTACGATTCTAGGTGAACGCTGTGAAAAGCCCTACCTGCTGTTAGCTTTGTAACAAAACAGTGAAGCTATGTGCTTTCATAAAAAGTTGCAACATATTTATAAAACTTGGAGAGGCTTGTTGCTGAAAATACAGCATTTTGTGCAAAAAAATTTGCTTTTATTTCCATATGATAACTCCTAGGACCACATGATGCTAATGTATTAGACTGCATTTACAGCTGATGGGAAAAGGTCTAATAGCACTAGCTAGAAAGTCATTTATACTCATATGTAATTCTTCATTCCACAATACTGTTTACAACAATGGATACAAAGCGGACACAGAAATAATCAGTCATGAGATTGCTCCCTTTAAATCCAGTCTGGCTACAGACTTAGAACACCTGGTGAACACACTGGATGACTTAATCTTAAAAATAAGCTGGCAGTCTTCCTTCAAAAGTGTAGTCCTAGATTACTTGCTCAAACAGTATTAATCCAATCATATTCTATTAAATTAAAAATACAGGAAGACTTTGGGATCAGATCTTTTGTTTGGAAGGAAACACACTCACAAAGTGAAACATTAAGCTTCTCTTTCCGCATAAGCCTGTGCCATAAAGAATATTTCATGATAACACAGTAGAGAGTTGGGTTATATCTATACTATAAGTAGAATTTCAAATTATGGTAATAACTCCTTGGTAACTCAAATATTTATTGAGTGACATGAAAAAAATCTGCAAACCACCACTTTTCAGTGAAATTACACAAGGTGAAGGAAACAGAACTGATACACGTAAACAGGTTTCAGGCAGAATCTTTTTATATTTCTCTTCATAACAAGGTTAAGTACAAGGCATGTATGTGCCTGTTGTTCATACGTACATATCTAGTCACATTCACGTCCTCAGTAATTCTGTTCATCTTTAGCACTGCCGACTGGATTTTGTCGGTATGTTACCCAAGTACTCCTCCTGCATTTCTTGTTATTAACATCACCTGTTGCTTCATTTTGTCAGCTGAAATTAGCTCAGCCCTTTTCTGTGCTAATTTTTCTAATTTTTGCCAGACAGAAATTAGCACAGCCTTTTTTCTGATGGACACATCCACAATGCCTTCTAATGGAAACCAAAGAGTGGTAGATAGGATACTCAGAACAAGCTAGGAGTCCTCCAGATCATCCCACAACAGGGTCTTGCAGAGGAAATAAAGTATTAAGAAGAAACTGTTCACTGATATTTGTGTGTTTAAGATGAAAAATTAGTCCTCAGAATACAAAAGGCCACTAATTTAGCATTATGCATTAATTACATGCATATATACACCACATACACATACCTCATGCGGTTCACCCTCTTCAATAATTGTCTCTTCAATGTAGTACTATTAAAAAAAAAAAAAAGAAAAAAAAATCATTTTTGGGCCAGATCATACAGAATAGTAAATTGTAGCTTCTATTAAGCTGTTTCAAAAACACACTTCTGGAGAAAGAGGATCGTAGTTCATAGGTACCTATGTAGTCACATTTGCATCCTTGCTAATTCTGAACATCTGATCACTTTTTGCAATTTATGACTGGATTTTTTCCATACATTCCTCAATTAATCATCCTCCCAAGTAATTAATAAAGAAACATTATCTAATTTTACCCACAAAAAGGGATGACAATGATGACCACACTAAAAGAAAGAATCAGCATTCAAAAAACCAGGATTTTCCAAGTGTTTGGTAACACACTGAGAGGATTGTAGTAGGTTTCTCTCTCTAAGGCTGCTCTCAGAGTGGTTCCTACCTACAGATCTCTGAAGGATACCAGTAATTACTGGCTGCCAGCTAGGCTTTGTACTACTGATCACAATTCGGAGGTCAGTAGCCCAGTCAATTTTCCACCCACTTTATCTTCCACTTATCCATCTCGCATCTCATAAGTTTTGTGATAAGAAGATATGGAAGACTGTTCAGAAGTCTTAGTCACAGTATGCAACAGTCACTGGTCTCCCCTTGTCCGTAGCAGCAGTGAACTCATTATAAGCAATGAGTTTGGTCAGCCATGATTTGCCCTTGCTAAATCAAGGTTCACTGCTCCCCATGACCTTCCTGTCCTTCACACGTTTAGAAATAGCTTCTAAACGGATTTGCTCCATAGCCTTCCTGAAGTAGACTGAAGTAGGTTGACCAGCCTGTAGTTCCCTGGATCTTCATCCTTGCCTTTCTTGAAGATGGGTATGACATCCGTCTCTTTCCAGTCACCAGGAACATCCTTGCATCACTATGAGCTTTCAACGATGAGAGCAGCCTTGCAATGTCATCAGCCCGTTCCCTCAGCACCCCTGGATCCCTCCCCTCTGGTCCCACAGAAGGAACTATGTGCATCCCAGTTGGTTAAGTCATCCCTAACTCTATCTTCCTCTGCTGTGGCTACTACTTCACTCCCATGTCTCTGCTAGGAAGCTCCAAGATGCAGAAAACCATAGGACAAGTCTTATCAACCCTGAAGCAAAAAAGGCTTCAAGTACTTCAGCATTTTGCCTGTTCCTTGTCCCTAGCTTCCCTGCCCACTAAACTGTGGTCCCAAACTCTCTTAGCTTTCCTTTTGCTGCTGGTGGCCCTTGCAGAAACCCTTCTTGCTACTCTTCACTTCCTTTGTTAGCTTCAACTCCAACTGAACTTTGCCCGCTCATGTAGGAATGGAGTTTATAATGTCCTATGTCTTTATGTTCATCCCAAGCTCCTGCTTAGAGCTTTTACCTTATCTAGTGTCTCCCTCTCCCCCCCTCATGTTTTGTTTTGTGTGTGTGTGTGTGTGTGTGTGTGTGTGTGTGTGTTTGAGCTCAGTTAGGAGCTCCCTGTTCATCCATACCAGCCTTCCGCTGTCTTTCACTTCTGCACACTGTACTGAACCATTCTTGTGCTCTGAGGAAATTGCTCTTGAGGATCACCCAGCTTCCCTGCACCCCTTCGCCCTCCAGGGCTGTTTCCCAAGGGATCTTCCCAAGCAGGTCACTGAACAGGCCCACATCTGCTCTTCTGACATCTGGGATTGTAATTCTGTTTATCTTCCTCACTTCTCTCTGAAACCACGAGACCTCCACAGTCTCATGGTCACTGCAGCAAAGGCTGTCCTTGAACTTCACATCTTCCTCAAGTTCTTTCTTGTTTGTGAGTAGCATGTCCAGCTGAGCATCTCCTCTAGTTGAGTCCATCAATCAATTGCATCAAGAAATTTACCTTCAACACATTCCAGAAATCTCCTAGGTTGCTTGTTCCCAGCCATAGGGCCCTTCCAGCCACTGGGGTGGTTAAAGCACATGCGCTGTGCCATTTGGCTGTGCCTAAAGAAGTCCCCAGGGTGCTACATGTACTCTGAAGTGGCAGATCTGCAGGTGGAGCACAAGCCTTCGCCCTGCTGCCGGAAACCATGAGCTTCTTGCCACCTCCATCTTGACAGCCACCCTCCATCAGCCACCTAACCAGGGTCTCCAGCTGGCACTCCTCCCTCGTCACGTGCGGCTCTGCCTCTTGCTTTTCATGAAGGCGCTGTCAACCTCTTCTTCGTCGTCCCTGAGGGTGCAAAGACTGCTCACCTCTTCCATCAGCAACCTGCGGTGCAACTGACCGACCTGAATGGAGCACAGCTCTCACCGACGAGGCAACAACGGCTACCTCCCTGCCTGCAGCGCTCTGCGGGCTTCGCTCCCCCGCCGGCAGCTTGCCATTCCCCACGGCGGCAGCT
>KL265159.1:2491-13353 GCA_000699545.1 Podiceps cristatus | reverse complement strand
GCCATGGGGGATGCTCCTGGCTTGTCCTCCGTTAGGGAAGGTTCAGGGAGAAAATAAGAAATATATGAAGAGTTTGAAAAGGAAAAGTCAGAGTGTCACCTCCCCTCACTGATTGGGGGTTTTGAGTCTCTGGACGTGAGGTACAGAGACCTTACAGCAACGCTGCCACTGCGCACGCTGCACGAAGCGGGACACAAATCCTAGGTCCACTTCTGGACACCTTCCCCCGTGAGCTCCACCACCACGCTGCACTCGAAGAGCTAGGAGCTCAGAAGCACTTTTTGGCTGTCACATCTCAACAAAATTAAATATTTAGTCTTCTGGACCAATGCTGCAGATCACACCCCCAAAAAAAAAAAAAATAATCCAACACAGCTAGAAGTAAACACCACAACCCTTGCGGCACAAACTCAACATCTCAGGGCACCCTCCAACACACCAGGAGATCTGGAAAGGGTGGGATTGGCAAATGTGGTGGTCTGGAGATGCCGGTACGCTTCTGGTGTCAATCCGAGTCACATCTCGCAGCCCAAGAACTGAAGGGTGCTGCAGGAAGACGACTGCTGTCAGCCACCCTGAACACCTCCAGCCTGGCTGCCCTGGCCACCCCACCAAATTCGGCCAGCCCAGCTGCCCCTTACAGCTTCGCACTCGCATACCGCCAGGTAAACAACGCCAGGCTTTCTGTCCGTTCCCCGGTTTTCTCAGCAAGATGACGAGGATAAACATTTCCATCCTGATCTACCGAGAAGAGAGTGAAGCAAGAGAAACTCGTAGCATAGCAGATGGACTGCAAAGCAACACATGCAGGAGACACTTCCCCCATTAGAGAGGGAATCCTGCTCCTGCATCTGCTCAGGGCTCCCCGACAGCCTATTCCCTCCCACGGGGGGAAGGTAAGTCCCCGTCTGCCGCTCAGGAGCGGTAGCTCAGCACATCCCAGTCCCAGGGAAACCGGAGGGTTTCACCACGGAGGGTTGTGGAAGAACATCATCCCCTACAAAGCACGGTGGTCCAGGACACCGGCACCGATCGCTGCACTCCTACCTTGCATCGCATGACTGTGGATATACAGGTGAAACAGGGCCGGCATTGTTGTAACTACCAGAAAAAAACACAAGCGTGCATTGAAATTCATTTAAATGTGGACATTTTTCTGACAGAGGAGCCATACATCACCAGAAACAGGTAGGAAACCCAACCATAAATGGCTGCAAACCCTCCCCCTGGCTGAGTCTGCTAATTGCTACCATTTCTACCGATATTTCAAACCAACGCAGGCATTTAACACAAACCGTGCAGACCTCTCACGCTGTGTTTGTACAACAAGATTACTTCGTTTCCATTGGCCTTGCACACAACATGGGGACCATCCTCTGGTGGCCAAATGGGATCAATGTTTGACCCCTCTTATCAGTCCGTACCTGACTACGCAGGGACCAGTCTCACCTCTGCCTTTGCCGCCTCTGCTATATGGCAACCTGGAAACATTCAGAAGTTCAGACAAAAAATGCTCTTTTTAACTCCTGTCCCCCCTTCAAGAGAAAGAAACTGGAAAGCCTCGCAGATGACAGCCTCGCTGCTTCTTACACCACTGACCTCTCCCAACTCGGAGATTAAGACCTATTTTTTCCTGCTGTATCTTTCACAGATTAAGTTGAAAACCGTTTATTCATTTCAGTTTCCCACGACACTGGAAAATATTGTATGGTTAACTAAGTTAAGGGCTCTGCAGCCATAGAGAAATATTTATACCAGCTGCATAACTGGGCAATGCCCATCAGCTGCAGAGACTGCTGCCAGAACAGAAAACAAGGCCAGGGAACCAAAATAAGCAAAATTAGGCAACGCAATAGATAGGGACAGAAAAGAGAAGATACCGAATGGATTTACACTCGGCCTGGCCCACAATAAAAGCAAAGCACCTTTTTTTTTTTTTTTGAAGATGATGCAGAACAACCAAGGGTAATCAGGCTGATCTTTTTCTTAATTAACTGAGGATGGAAATTTCTCTCAGGGGATGTTGTTTCATTACCAGGAGCGGGGGGCGGCACCAAAGACAAAGCAGTCACAAGCCCTCGGAGGGCAGGAACAGCCGCTTGTGCCCGTCTGCCAAGCGGCTGAGCAGCCAGGATCCCTTTTCCCACGGGACGTTGCTCTCTGCTCGCATTCCGTGGAGAACAAATCGACTCTGGACAATGTACGAGGATTTCCAGGCCAAATTCACAGTCTAACAAAACTAGCTGGATCAGGTCGAGCTCTCCGACCCTTCGGTGACCCCGGCGGCACGGCTAGCATCCGCCGGCCTTTCCACACAGCGCAGGGACAGGAGCCGCGCTCCCCGGCTCGCCCCGCCAACAAAAGGCTGTTGTGCCACCACCGCCTCCCCAGCATCGCCTGCGGCTCCCTCCCCACCTCGGCACCAGCTTCCAGGCCCGCGCTGCCACCGCTCCAGGGTCCTCTTGAGCCCAAGCAGTTCATCTGCACTGAAATCTGGTGCTCAGTTTCACAGTCACCGCCGTCCCGTCCTTGATATGAGAACATGTGAAATATTTCATGCAGAGCAGCCCCACAGCTGGGTTACAGAAACCCGTCTGCCCAAGTTGCTTCGCGTGCTGCGTCTCCTGATAAACTGAGATTTTGCATGGTATAAAGCCAGTCAGATCTCTGCCTTCACTTTTATACATGAGAAATTCCAAAAAGCACTTCACAACTGGTTTTATTTTGAGGCCAAAAGCTCACACGCCCGAAGTTCAGGAATGTAAACATAGCCACCAAACCTCTTGGGGTTACTACTCTCCTTTGGTTCAAGGAAAAAGGATTTTTACGACGACTGAACTGCAGAACACAAATGCCAAGAGAAAGCAGGCACGTGGCTCAGGAGGTATTTTCCCAGCTCGTGCAGCAAGCAGCATCCACATTCAGCACATCACTGACAGGTCCAGCATGGCTCTCGCAAACCGCAAGCTCTGCGTGACAAAACGCTCAGATTTCTTTTTTCCTTCCTCTTTTTTTCCCTTCCCCAAACCTACCAAATCACAAACAAAACCCAAACAAGCACATGGCAAGTGTTGTACTGAGATTTCTGCATAAAGATACAATTTACTTCTATTTAAAGGACGATTAATCTGCAACTGGCTGCAGTCAGGATGGGCAGACAGACTAGTAACGATCAGGTTTCAGGGGGAAAGCCTGCAACCCAGGCTGCAATCCTCGCCAGACGGAGGGAAGCCCGCAGCTCGGGCACCCACCGCCTCCACAGATCACGGGAATATCCCCCCCACTCCATCCAGCAGCTTCCCAAGCCGGTTCCCGGGACAAGCCCCTACCCGCAGGCAGGACCCAACCCCAACAAGCCTCAGCCATCACTGCACAAGCAAGGATTCCGGGGTGGCTTGACTTCCACCTCCCCTGGAAGGAGGCAGACACAGCGAGTGAAGCAGTCCGCATTTCCCACTCCTTCCTCCACTTCGCCACTCGAGTTTGGCTGCAACACCTACCCCAGCGCAGGGCAAGCCTCTGCGTGGAAAAGCACCCTGCTCCGCATCACTTACAAGTAGACTTTCTCTCTTCCTGCCTCACAAAGAGGGAAAAAAACTCTACAAGGGAGCTCGGGGAAGGTACTTTGTCAGAAAGACATTCTCACCTGCTGTCGTGTGGGAGAAGGCACCACGCTCAGCCCTGACACCACGTGCCATAAAGGTTTAATGCCAAATCTCACGAGCACATTTTGCAAACGTTAGTGCTTTCAGGTCGGAGGCACCTTCAATAGAACAGCAAGTCTCAGAAAGTCCACCGCTGGCAAAGCATACTGATTTAATCGCTGCTCGGGTCAAGAAAACCGACTGTTGCCAAGCTGAAGCGTCTCTGCAAACACCCAGGCTTCCTCCCTGCTTCTTTCCTTAGAAAAAGTGGTGCAGACCTGCTGGCTAGGTGGCTGAACAGCGCAGGTAGCCCCATTTGGCTTGTCAACAGGCAATCTCCTCCAAACATATAATATATCCGAGCAGGGTGCCCAAGTATAGGGCCTCGTTTCCCAAGAAAACAGTGTGTAAAGCTTGTACAAATGCACACAGACCTATAAATGCTTTTACTGCTAACATCAGAACCACATCGAAACGCACAGACCTGCCCCAGTTCCCTTCCTCTTGTTCCCCAAAGAGGAGTTCTGCTTTGACAGCACCCCCACATACAACACTTCCACCCCAAATAAAAGGATACCCCAAAAGCAGCCTATCCAGATGTGTGTTCTTCAGGATTAGCCTTTCCAAAGCATTTACGACTCTCCCTTGTGCACAGTGCAGATTTTCTGCCAGGAAACATCAGCGCAGCCAGGAGAAAAAGAACTAAGCCACTGGGCAGGTATCAGCAAGCGCAAGATACAGTCTGGCAAAGGGACTTTGTGTTGGGCTTTTTATGGAAAAAATGAAAAAATAAAACAAAAATATCACAGTTACCAATAAGCATCCCCTCTCCTCCCACCACGTCTTGCTCTCTCCTCTCCAACTCTGGAGAGGCTGGTGGAGGCCCCGGCTGATCAAAGAATCAGCCCTGCAAACAAGGGCACCCAGAAACAGCTCCTCCAGCCGCTGGGTTTTGGGTGAGCAGCTTCACCCGCTCCCCAGGGCGAGCCGCCCCCTCGATCTGTAGGGCAAGAGAAACCGCGTGCCGGCGTGACGCCGTATAACCGCAGCTTTGCTCCAACGCCACGCTGCTGCAGCCTCCCAAAAAGGGCTCTGCGTACGGAGCTGCGTCTCCCGAAACGACGTTGCTGATGAAACACCATTAAGCACAACGACAAAAAGCTTCTGGGTAAAACAGAGAGTTGTCTTTAGCACCAGGCACAGCGGTACCGCCCTCAGCACTCCCTCACCTGTATTTTGAAGGCACTGGATTTCTCCCAGGTAGGTTCTTCTCCGACTAGTTGCCTAGATGTAGTTCCCAAAGACAACAGCTCGGTTCAGGGATACATTCCACAAACACAGATGAGAAAGTGCCAAACTGCAACCGCCAGACAGAGCCCGGAGTCACAGCCCAGCAGGGATGCTGGCAGCTTTGCTGGCGGCAGGCACGCACTCGGGCCTCAGGAGAGCCCTGGCAGAAACCCTGTTCGTCTCTTCTAAAAATACCAGAGGAAGCACCCCACTTTACTCTCTTTATTACTTTCCAAGCAAAATGCTGAAGATCCAGAGGGGGAAAAAACCCATCAAGCTTTGTGGGCAGTACTGCTGCCAAGTTTATTCATCAATTAGAAGTTTATGAAAGGTCTGGTCCAGATCCCACCATCTCCACACAAGTCAGTATAAACCAAGACCTGGGCAACACGTGATTCACACGCTTGGTGACTCATTTTTAAGCAAGAACAAACAACAAATGACTACACACGAGGTTAATTTGACAAATGCTCTTACTGCACAAGAATACTAAAATAAAAGCAATACAGCAGATGAGAGCCTCAAGCAGTGATTTTTCCTGTTACAGCCTCTAAGTTTTTACTGGTCCTTCAGCCCTTGGGAATTGCGGTAAATGATCAGAATAAAGATCAGCCCATAGTCAGCTCGTGTTTGCATTTTCTCACCACCACATCCAAGAACATAAGAGTGCACAGGGCACAGCAGAGGCAACATTAAAACCCAGTTTTTATTCCTATCCCCCCCAATGTGCTTTCATACTTACGATATTCAGATTGGCAAAAATACTGGGGTTTCAGATTGGGTTTTCAGAATATAGAGTTTAGGGGTGCATTTGCTTTGAGCATAAGACTTCCCCGGTCTTTCTGAGATCGAGTGTGGATAGAAAGGCTTGCTTCCAAGAATTTTTCCATGGCTCCAAGCATGGCTCTCTCTGCGCAAGTTACCGTCAACGTTAATGTTTTCAGTACCAAATAAATTTTCTTCAGAGACACTGCATAAATTATGGCCTGTGACCTCAAACATCACTTTAAAGTCACCACACTCCTGGCTTTTTGCCAACTTCCAAATGACACTAAAATCATAGCGCAGAATTCCTTTCTGTATGAAATACCTCTTACGGATAGATAACTAGATGCAAAGCCCACATAGTTGAATAGACATATTTCTTCCTCTATTTTAAGGCCTGGGCACAAAACGACAAAGCTAAAACTTCACATTTAAAACCCGATCTAACTATTGCTCATCAGTCCTTGACTGTGAACGCCCGAGTTCAGCACCTGCCTTGCCACACGTTTAGGCACCGTACAGCGTGCAGGCTGGTTTCTCGGTGTGCGCCCTGTGCAGATCTGGAGAGCCGTTCACTCAGTTGCCTTTTCTCACCAAACACAAGCAGCAGCTGCTTCTGCTCAAGGCAAACACTCAACGTCAGTGTACAACAGCAACCTCTGAGGCCTCCTGCAACCACCCAGAAACTTTACTCCATGATAAAAAAAAAAAAAAAAAAAAAAAAAAAAAAAAAAAAAAAAAGTGTTCAGCTCTACAATTAGTGTATCCTACTTTCGGTAGCAGTTACCTCTTCTTCACAGACATCAGCGTCCACAGCTGCCTGCCTTTCAGAACTGAGCCAAGTCACTGGGTAGTGGGCATAAAATTGCTACCCAAGTCTGAGCAGAAGAAGGGAGCATGAATTAAAAACAGAGAGACAATTATGTATGTACCTACAAGAAAGTTGGAGAGGGACTTTTGACAAGGGCATGGAGTGAAAGGACAAGAGGAAAATGGCTTTAAACTGTAAGAGGGCAGATTTAGATGAGATATTAGGAAGAAATTCTTCACCATGAGGGTGCTGAGGCCCTGGCACAGGTTGCCCAGAGCAGCTGTGGCTGCCCCATCCCCGGAAGGGGTCAAGGCCAGGGCGGACGGGGCTCTGAGCAACCTGGTCTGGCGGAAAGGGGACCCTGCCCTTGGCAGGGGGTTGGAACTAGGTGATCTTTAAAGTCCCTTACAACCCAAAGCATTCTGTGATTCTATGTATACAAGGTACCTCCACGATCTCCATTACCCATGAAATAATCAGATCATCCTTTGAGGACACACTGCTGAGGAGTGCGGAGGTCAGCAATCCAGTCAACAGCAATTTTTTCCATAAGAACGGATGAAACAGAGAGGAAAATGCAAGCAGGATCTTAAAACGCATCTGCAATGTGAGTGCGTGGGGTAATGTGACACAATGCAAGACCTTTCCCATTCCTTATGACGCTATCCAAAAAAACAAAAACAAAAACTTGGCAGACGGCTTTTCAGACACTGGAGAAGCCAAGAGCATTTTTTAAATCGAAATTCAGAGTTAACTGCTAACTGTCCCATGATTTGGGCTGGCAGATCTCTTGGATTAAATCCTGCAGATGCCCAAGTGGCCTTGGCCAACCACTTCTGGACAAACCTGACGCATCTCAGCTGCTTCACCTTCAAGACCAAACGCCCAAAGCAAGTCTTCCAGCATCAGTGCCTCGAGAGCTCCTCCTGCACGGCTACGTTTTCAGTACCATCAGCCTATTTAGATGAACACTGTTCATCAGGGTCAATCAAGCCAATCATGGATGAAGTATAGAAAAAAGTTACAGTGGTTAGAGCAAGGTATTTGATTTAGGTTTTATGGATATATAAGATTTAAATATATAGGATACAATTAATTTATATTGAATCAATCACATATATTATTACCAGTAATTTATTGCATTATTATATATAATTTATATTGTATCATATAATTTGTCACAAAACTCCAAAATAACAGGCAAACACCAGGTGAGACCGCATTACTGCATTCACCTGCACAAAGTAACTGCCAGACAGCCGGACTGCTCCTGGCGCTAGGGACACCACGCTCCCTCTGGCCTGCGCCCAAGGACACACACCCGTACAAAGCACCCAGAGGTGCTTTCAGAAATTTATCTCAGTCACGCCGATGTGAGTGCATGGGGTATGTGACACAACACAAGACCTTTCCTAATGACACTACCAAAAAAATTTAAAAAAATGGGATTAGTGTCCAGGGGCTGTATGTTTTCTGCCAAAATCCTACAGATATTGACTGTGGGTTACCAGGAACAGAAGAGTTAAACATACGGCCAAGAGGGAGGGCGAAGTCAGTGACCTTCACAAGGGACTGCTCTCACGCATAGACAAGGATGAGTTACAGCTTTAAGCGAATTTCTCAACTGCTCAGACCAGACTTTTGGTGTTATTTTAGTGCATTGTGTTGCAAGAAAGCTTCTGTGGCGCAATAAGATGCCTGGAGTTTTTTAATGCAGAAAAATTCGAGCTGCTTCAGCACAGTCCGAGACCTGCCCTCGGCTCTCACCAGCTTTGTGCTCCTCTGGCTACCGTCAAGCCTAGGGACCAGCCTCCCAGACAGCCCTTCACAGGACACCTTCACACCTTCTCAAGAAGAATCGCCTGCCATCCCATCCCTCTCTCCTCCCTCCGCACAGGCAAGGTTCACACCCGCAGAAGCAGCATCAGCTCTTTATTCCAAGTCACTGCCTTTCATTTCAGCAGCCACTCTGGGAAGCTGAGGGGCTTCCAAAGCAGCCTGCTGTACACGTGCCACGAAGGCAAACAAGCAATGAATGAGCAAAACCACGTTTTGCAAACGGGCACTTTGCGTGGCCAGGAGACCCACCCCAGCGCACCCAGCTGCTCAGGCTCTTGGGAAGGATTCTGCTGGCAGGTCCAAGCCCTGGTCCTTCATAAAGGGGATTAAAAATCTCCATCCCCATGTGCCCAAGAGCTTGTGGCCAGCAGTTCCCGGCAAAGGGACAGGGCTGGGGACAGTTTATTTTTAGACCTCAGCCTCAGCAACGTTCAGTTGCGTAGGAGATGCATCAACTGCTTACCTTCTCTAAACACCTGCCTCCTCTGCCTCGCTAACCATTTCAAAATTAGACTGCTTGAGACAGAACGAAGAGATTTCTGTTTGCTAATCGGGACAATTTAAACTGGACAAAGCAGGCAAAGAGCTAACATACACGGGGGCAGCAGCCTGCTACTTTGCCAGTGCAGAAAACACAAAAAGTGAAACAGGAAAAGCAGAAAGATTTTGTGTAAAGCACGCTGTAAAGCAGTGTGCCTTAACAGCTATCAGTGTATCGATACACACCCCCCTCCAGCATGGTACAAGATAGTTACACCTTGGAAAACAGATACTGACAAGTACAGCTCAGCACCCAAATGAAAGCAGCTCTCTGGAGCTTTTTCACAGCTTTATGTTTACTCCAACCAACAGGAGAGATAAATTCTGCTGCACAGCTTTAAAGGATAACATACCAATGACCAAACATTTATATAAAAGCATCAAGGCAGGTCCAATCCAAGAAAGGCCAAACTCGGACTAAAAGCCACCCTCCGCATACACGTGCTGCTCCACTTAAGCGGATCCAAGAAGGTGCTGGCAGGACAGTCACTCACGTCCCGTGTCTTTCTAGCAGTGAAGGACATCGACCCCGGGGTCTCGCCCCGCAGGTCCCGCTGCTGGAAGGTTTCCACCAAAGGAGACGAAAGTGCTGCGGGGTGGACACGGCGTGTCTCCCCAGGGGGAGGAGGAGGATCCCAGCTGAGCTGCCGAGGAAAGCAGCCCGCTGCTGAGCTGGCTTTTGGAGCATAACTTCACGCAGGTGAAAAATAAAGCTGTGTTCATCCTCCTCCTCTCTTCCCAGGATACACCAAAGTACTTTTATGCATGAAAATTCATTTTTCTTACCTTCTCTGCCCATTTTTATGCCTTTATTCTTGTAAAGAGGTGCAGGAAGAAAACCAGGTTTAAACCTTCAGGTTTTTGGTTGGTGTTTTGGAGGGTTTTTTAGTTGGGGTTTTTTTGGGGGTTTTTTTTGGTTGGTTGGTTTTTTACTATTTTATCAGTGGTATAAAGAAATGATGTAACAGGGAACAGGCCACTGTAAGAAATCTTTCCATGGTCCCATATCAACATATTACGGAGTACACACCAGTGAAAAAGTGGTAAAATGCTCTTTGCCCAAGTAAACGAGCTAGATCACATCAGATTCATGCTTGCTTCAGACTAAACGAAGCTGCTCAGACAATGCTTGCACATGGGAGCAGACTCTTTTTATAGAGACCTGCCACAACAGAAATGCTACTCTGAGGTTTTATTAAAGAAATAAAAGGTGCACTTTGCACCAAGTAGTAGGACATGTCTTCACTAATTTCAGTCACAGGAGCGCACTGAAGCCAGACAGCGATTTCAAGTGTTTCTGCTAGGTTTACATCCCTCAGAGTACAAACTCACCCTCAGCGCGCCGTACATCACCACCATGTTGTCGTCTTTGCTTTCATCCTGTACAACGCCAACAAACCTCCCCACGTTTTCTCCCATTAGCAACTACAGTAAAAACATCTAGGGTGAAAGACAGCTTTACAACACAGAGCAAAGCCCACCGCCCCAAAGCCCATCACATCTCAACGTGTAGGTCTGACAACAGGCTTGGCTCTTGCAGTTTGTACTCTTCTCCTTCCATCTGATAAAGACAGACTCAGTATAGAGGGGAAAAAAGGCAGCGGTCCCAGGCACGCACTGCAAGCTAAATATCAACAGTTCACATGCAACTCTTGCATGTCCTCTAAGTGCTCGTTGGAAAGCCAAGAGGGTTTTTTGATGCAAGACTTGATGCACTATGGCTTTTCTTCAAGCAATTCCTACCAGGGAACCTCTACTGATGCGGCAGCAGGAGGGAGGCACCAGCTCACCTAAGAACGTGCTCTCTCCGTCAAGCCTTCCGCGCATCTCAGGTCCCAGCACAATGTGGGACCTGAAGTCGCTTACACCCTGCTGCCAACCACAATGCGGGGTATCGAACCCGGATTCAGATTCAGGCAGCACAAAAGTCTCATCAACAAAACCTCATCCCATAGTTTTGCCTGGGCGGGGAA
>JMFS01041860.1:0-16902 GCA_000699545.1 Podiceps cristatus | reverse complement strand
CCCCCACCTCCTCCTGCTTACCCCACCCCTATCCGCCCCAGACAATAGCGTCCGAGCTCCTCCAGGAAAAAAATAGAAAAGAAAGCAAAGAAAGAAAGAAAGAAAAAGAAAGAAACTGGGGGATGGATCTGACTTCAATAGGAAAAGCGTGTATCTAGAAGTGGTGCTAATGGGAAGAGATTTCCGAGCTCCAGAGGACGATGATTTGTCACAAAGGGTAGCTGGCTCGGTGCTTTGGGCTGGAGCCGTGTAGGAGATCCTTGGAGAAGTCATTGTGCACAGAAAACCGAAGACCCGTACAAACATGCCTGTTCGCAGAGGTCATGTGGCACCACAAAATACATTTCTGGGTACAATCATACGAAAATTTGAAGGGCAAAGTAAGTTCTCTCTTTCTATCTATTTTGCTACAGTAGTTTGATTCTGCTTGTGACTAAATGGACAGCAGCTCCAGACTATTTTAAGTTTGTAGCTTGTAAAGAAAACCCCAGAGGTAAGGAGGGGGATCCCTGGCAGGAGTAACATTGGTTTTGATCTAGAATACAGATTACCGACTTGAATTATTGGGTTTCCCCCCACCCCGTTTCAATGAATAGTTATTATCGTTGACTGTATTCATATTGTATAGCGATAGAAGTTGTATCTCTTACCTTGTTTCGAACTGGTGAGATGGCTCTAAAAGCAGAGTGTACAACCTTGCTGCCTGTGCAATGTCTAAAAAAATCAGCTAGATTTATTATTATTGTTGCTATTGTTCTTATTAATTATTGTCTTTTCAAAATAAAGCAGAACAGTCAGTCTTAAGAGGAAAGAGATAATATGCAGAGGAGTTAAAGGGAAAATACTCTCTTACCTTGTTGTCATGACTGCATTTTAATATAGCTGTCAAATATTTCTGCTTTGTTTATGCAAGCCTAAAATATCTATCAAACCAGTGCAAATGCATCCTCAGGGAGAACCTGTGAGATCTTTTCCAATGCAGTAGTATACTACCTGTCAAGGAGGCTGAAGCTGAAGTGTTTTTCCTGGCCGGAACTCTTGGTTTACTGTTAACAGTAAGAAGGAACACTTGATGCTTAAAATGAATTTAATTTAGAAACAGTAGTTTTGATATATGTACATTTATTTAAATATTTAGCATATTTTTAGTATCACTCTGATGCAAACCCTTGCAGCTAACTCCAGTTTATATACTTCATTATACTTAAACCCACATTACCAATTTACTATTTATATTATTTGAGAAAAATTTGAGGCGGTGTTTGGAGTCCTAATTTATCTAATTGCTAAGTCAGTGTTGCTGCCTGAGTAAAGTTTTTATGTGGTAAAGTGTATATATTTTCAAGAGAAGAAAGCATTACCTAGTAACTAGGGAAGTAACAGTGAAAATTCAGAATGATTGAAAGACAGTAGAAAAGGTAAGAATGAAATCTCTATTTTTCTCTCCAAATATTTCACTGTGTTCAAAGACAGCATATCTTAAAAATTTTTAAGGCTTGTGCTGCTAACTTGGTGCCACGTAAAAAGTCTTTTATAAAGCAAGGGACCTACTAGTGCGATCAAGTAAGCAGAAATTCATGTTATTAATGGTGAATGTATCAAAGCTGCACATTTATATTTGCAATGGGAATCATGTGTTATAGTGGTAAACAGGAACAAACGAAGTAACAGTTGGAAACCTTTGAACCTTTCTGCCAGGTAAGGGTTTGGGAAAGGATGATGGACTGAGGCACAGAACTTCAGTGGACTGTGCAAAATGTTTCCAACATCACAGTCTTTGGTTTTCATGTACCTTCGTACTCTTTTTTTTTTTCTTTTTTTCTTTTTACTAAGTAATATTTTCTTTTATAAATGTAGCTTCTAAAACAATCACAGAGGAAAAAAATTATGTTCTTTTCTAGATAGTTTTGTTAAAATACTGACTATAAACTTGCTGTCACCTCAATGAAAATCTCTTCAGAGTAGACTGAGCTGGTTGGACCTTATCCCAGGAAGCCCTCCACCTGAATAGAGCCCCCCTCCCAAGGCCCCATTTTCCCCCCAAAAGAAGCTACTAACTTTTCAAGGACTTTCCTGGAGTTATGGCTGGCAGGATGGCACTCATCACCCGGGTTTCAGTGAAACTAAAAAAGACAAAATGTTGAAGTCAAAAGGAGTTTTGCAAAAGACTTGCGCAATCTGGTTTTATTTCCTTAAAAGACAACTATCTGCATCTTTTATGTATTCTAAATGCATTGGTTTCTTTAAAAGCTATGGATCAAATTAGCTACATTAAATGGCTGAAAATCTCAGCATTTCGGGCATCCTAGTGAAAAGAAGGGTTGTTTATCATCCATCCATGCAATTGACACTTTATGACATGTTGAAAGAGTACTAAAAAATGCATCACTTTCTTTTATTGCAGATAAAAAATTCATCATTGCTAATGCTAGAGTGCAGAATTGTGCTATCATCTACTGCAATGATGGGTTCTGTGAGATGACCGGGTTCTCCAGGCCGGATGTTATGCAGAAACCTTGTACCTGTGATTTTCTTCATGGGCCAGAGACCAAACGACATCATATTGCCCAAATTGCTCAAGCACTGCTGGGGTCAGAGGAGAGGAAAGTAGAAGTCACCTATTATCACAAAGATGGTAAAGTCTGTTTTTATTTTCAAGACTTTTTGTGTGTTTGGTTATCAGTTGATCATTAAAAGTGTGTATGATCTGCTCTCCAGACCTTTTTCCGGAGTAGCGTTGTAATTTCTTTGAAGTCCAGTGAAGTACGCTTGTGTATACCAATCTGCCCCGAAAGCAGTGGGTGTACAGAGT
This sequence comes from Podiceps cristatus, assembly GCA_000699545.1. Classification (NCBI taxonomy): domain Eukaryota; kingdom Metazoa; phylum Chordata; class Aves; order Podicipediformes; family Podicipedidae; genus Podiceps; species Podiceps cristatus. Next base: position 14,090 of record JMFS01041860.1, on the reverse strand, counting down.
ATGTCACTGTACGCCAGCTGTAACAGCTGAATGAAGCTAGCACTGTGTTCGCAACTGTTGAACAAAAGTTCTCGGTTGGTTTAAAGCAGATGTAAATCTCCTTAAGTTAAGAGCCCTACAACAATGAACAGATAACACAAGCAGCATAGCACGGAAATCCTCCTCTGAATGTTAATTTTTATGAATGGTTTCATCTCACAGGACTTAGGAATGGTGTACCAGTGTCAGGGGGCTTAACTCTGCCCACCTCATGCACTTGCGACTGTACCTTGATTTAAATACAGTATTTTACTGGAAAAGTACAAGGTTAAAAGTAGTAAAAATTGGTGTACCTTGAAGAAAGCATTAGCTTATAACGAAAGGGACAAGCCTTTTTTGGAGGTGAGGTACTGTGAAGTTGGAGCACCTGCAATTGAACCACAGAGGTTGTCCTAGTATTATGTTGTCAGAAAAAATTTTGGTATGGCTAAACTATATAGAGTTTACCTGTCATTCAGTGAAGACTCAATATATGAAGAATGGCTAAATCTGCTATGCTGATGCTTTTTTCCCTTTTAAGAGCATAAAATAAATAAATGTCTGTATTTGCAGATTAAAAAATGCATACACATGAAAATTAATTATGATATGTAATAGTCATATGTAGAGTTTGGGTTTGTTAGTTGTTTATTTTTTTTTATAATTACCCAGGGTTATTTACAGAAACATCTGTCTTTCAAACAAATCAAAGTAATGGATAAGTGTGGTGTACCTTATTCTGTCTCTTGCTGTGTACACTCTTGGGAGAAGGAAAAGGAAATTCATATTCAAATGCCAGGCTTAAATTAGTTCTGGAGAAGTGCCAGTGTGTTGTTTGCATCAATTTTAGAATCACATGCAATGGGTGCTCTCACATTTTAAAGTCACAGAGTTAAAGCCTGTTCTCAATAATTCTGTTCTTATCTCGCAGAGACTTAAGTAATATTATTTTTAGCTTAGGCTGGTATAATTCAGATAGGACTCGGGCCAACCGTTCTACCCACGCTACCAATATTTAAGCATATTCTTCTTAGCACATTCGCAGTAGAGTCCTTTATTCTTAGATCTGGTTTGGTGGTCTGGAACAGATTTTAGTCAAGATTTGTTGCTGTAGCTGTGCCTTGAACATAGATTTCTCAGGAGACCTGACACCGTGTGTCTTTTACACATCTAGTCTCTGTTTGTGTTAACTTGGCGTGTGTTAAAAATAATATTGCAAAAGGAGAATGTCATTACTAACTTTCACAGCCACCAGCCTGGAGCACCGTTTTGAGATCTAGTTGTTTAAAAGTGTTTCAGTCTCCCAAGATATTAGGAGGGAGGGAAAGGCGCTTAACAAAAGTACTGATTATCTGTCAATTACCGTAAATATATGTTTTTCCAAAATACTGAATTCTGGCATTGTGCAACACACCATAATCTGTTTGAGGCAAACCAAAGTAAAACTGTCCGTAAAAACTGCCATATCTTTGTAAATATTTTTGAATTTTGAAGCACATTATAAATGAGAGTTATGGATTATTCAGTGTAAACAACCTTATGCATAAGGGTTTTCAGTAACTTCACTCTGCGAATAGTTTTTTTTAAATCACTAGACCATATGTTTCAAGGTTAAGGAATTTCAAAAGCTACAGATGACAGTTCTAGATAAATTTGAGTTGAATTCCTCAAAATTTTACAGGTCAAAATGTGAACAGAACTTACAATGTGCACTATATATACTGCTAAATTTAAACAAATACAGGTGAATTATTTTGAATTGTAAATATTATTTAAAACACTAAGTCACCGATTACAGGCAAAAATTGACAAAATGCAAGATAGGACTGACACTCAAGTGCGTGTCTGACAGCTTGATCATTTCTATATATAGACTTTTTGTTTCATTCCACATAATGTTCGGTTTCTTTACAAAATGTGATAAAGAGATCTGAAGTTTATGTAGTATAATAAAATTGAAACTACCTATATGATGGATATAATAAATGTCAGTAAACATATTCTGGTTATTCTAAATTACTGAAAATACATATTTCACTTTTCATCTTCACTAACTTCACATTTTCAGATTTCTAAATTTGGGTTTGGAATATCTAGAGTATATTTATATTCTATATATAACATGATCTGTACATTACAACAATATACAGAATAATGATACCTAACAAGGACTTCGTCCGGGTTCTGAAGGAAAATGAATTTGAAGTATTTTCTAAAAAATCTGAGAGTTTAGTGCCTTGTTAGTGGCTTATTTTGTACTGTGTGCTGTGAGTCAAGATGAGAATATTTTAAGAGGTCAAAACCAGCACAGTTAGAAATGTAACTTTCTCCATGGGAGCAACTCAAGATACTCCGATGAGCTACCCACTGCTTAAAACTTTGATTTGACATCATAGTTCATAGCCACCCGTTCTATAATACTTAACATAATACTAAGCATACGGCAGAGGAAGACAGATCATGAAGGTGCGAATCGCTTGAGGTTCCACCAATAGGAGTTTCTGAAGACCATATTACACAGTCCCAAATAAATGCCCAGTGAACTGCAAACAAAACCTTGTTCCACATCACACTATCATTTACTCTATGTAAGCCACTGATTATAAAAACTATATTGTAAAAAATATCTTAATATTTCAAAGTAAAGCAAATGCCAGTGGGATCATAGATCCCCTCACTTACAAAACTAATCTGTCATCAGAAGTCCAACAATGTGGATGTCATAAAGGCAACCACTCTATAACTAATGCTTTTTCTTTTTAATTTTAAATACCACCTCACATAGTTTTAAAATGTCACAGCTTTAAAGTTGAACTTAAAAGGAAATTCTTGCACTAGAAAAATGGTATTGCATATGTACTGGGAATTATGTTCTCTACTGGTCTATAGTCCACTTTTCTAGATGAAAGAAAGTGCAAGATCCTGAGCTTTAAATGTCTTGATGATGCAAGACTGAACGCGGCTGTTTGTTCCCTGCTTTAATCTTTAGGCCAGATCACACAATTGAATAAAAGGGGACAGAAGGGTGGGGAAAAATTGTAAGAGATTGTTTTTGAGAAAATGGCAGTTGCTTGAATCTACACTGCCTTAAACATGGCAGACAGAAGATAACAGTAGTCAAAGGAGAAAGTAAATTTGATGTACCATGGTTTTAAAAATGTGTTACCTAGCCTGGGTATGTTTCCCTTTCCACTGTGCAGTGTGGGGAGGGTGCAAAGGAGTGCGGGAGAATACTTGTGATAGCTGACTGTAATTGTTTGGATGGCGTGGAGGTGGGATGCCAGCATCCCTGACGCACCCAGCAGGCCCTGTCCGAACCAGACTGGTGCCCTGTCCTCCCAGAAGTTGTTAACGTTTGCAGCTAAAAGCCTTATTAGATCCTCTTGCCATATTTGTATCAGAATAAGACTGTTAACATAGCTTATGTTTGGGTTCGATTTCTTCTCCCTCCTTTTTCCTTTTAGAAGGCTATTTACACAGTCCAGGCAAAGTTCTAGTTCTCTGTCCTGTTAAGAGTAGTGCCACGGTAGGCAATTACATAGTGACCACAAGAATTAATTACGCCTGAGGAAAATGATTAATGGGAACAGATGGACAACAGAACTAAGGGTCCAAATTCATAAGTTCTCATCACACAAGAAGCTCCACAAATGTCACTGGATGTACTCATGGGATTAAAGACTCAGTAAATTACTTTTTAAATGTAAATATCCTTTTCTTTTTTTTTAAAAAAAAAAAACAATAGATAAATAGAGGCAAATCACAAGAACTATTATTCTGAAACAGTTTTGTTTTGTTTTGTTTTTTAAATCTTGCCCATTAGGCATTAACATCTGCTTAATTCAAAAATTATACTCTGATATCAAAGTAGCAGTATAGTACATTCCTCACTATCTCACAATGTAATTTTTACAAATCGTATAGTTATATGTCCTATATTATAGCTGAAGGTAAGATATTGTTTATACAGAATATCAATTCTTATTTTAATAAAGTTATTTGTGGTGAAAATTTTTGACAGCTCTTCCTTTGAGGACTCTATTTTGCAGTTTAAGTCGTTACTACATAAATCATTCTTGACAGCTGTAAAATATTGCTTGAGGTGGTAAAGCTGTAAAGCTTTTGACATGAAAAGTATAATTATTTTAGGATTGAGAATGGATATGTGATAATCAGAAAGGATTATATCACAATGAATACTTTTTTAATTCTTACTCTACTCTTTGTGGACAACAGTGGGCTGTATCTAAGCTTACAGAGTATACCTGTTAAAGGGAGGTAAGGAGATGATTTAAGCTTACCTTATACACATCAGATATTCTAGGGATAAGAAGCACTACAGAAGAGTATAGGTTTGAGCAAAGATAAGATCAAGTAATTATTTGCAGAGTGTTTACAAACGTCACAAGTTACTTGCCACTTACCCAGTTTGAGAAATGTAATTTGCTACAACCGACTACAAATTAAACGGATTTGTATTTTCAAAACACATTAAGATTTCAAACTAACGCTTTTAAGGCATTTTAATGTCTTTTTTGAGGATAAGAAAATAAAAACTGTGTAAACATATTGACAAAATAAAGTGAAAACCTATTAGATGCTCTTAAATAGAAAGATCGGGACCTCATTTAGAAGTTCATCATCTAGAATTTAGTCAGCATAGGTATTTTATCACCCCTTTGTGTACTGTAAATGCTGTGAACCTACCAATCAATTAAAAATACAACTGAAAAGAGAGACCCTTATATGTATGTTGAGTCCCCTTAGATTAGCTCTAACATGAGGGTCAGCAAGTGCAGTTTTGACTGTAGATTCAATGCCTTAACCAGAGCTGATGAGAAATGTCCGTGAATCAAGTCATTGTCTAATACCCTGCTGTTGTAGGAGTTCTTGGTTTAAGAAATACTATCTGACTGCATTTTGATAAAATGTTACCCCCAACAAAAAGCTGACCAAAATACTTGTCTTAATGCAAGTTTTTTCCAACCTTCCTTAAAAACACAAAACAAAACAAACTTGGATCAAATCCGGAATGTTACTGAAGGTGTTGGACTGTTGGAAATGGACGACCTTTTCTTATATCTGTAGTGTAATGTTTCTCCCTTAGGTTTGAATACTTGTCCTAAGAGGCAAGACTGTTCCTTGTCCCATTCGGTATTGCTGGTTTTGCGACAAGGAGCACCATTAGCAGCGAGCCAGTACCTCAGTGATCAGAATTTCTTATTTACCCATCCCCATTCAGTTCTGGCTTCTGTGCCTGCCCACAACTGTGGGTCACTTCTTATTCACTTTTCACATGGATACCTAAGGGTTATGATAAAGCAGCTCTTAACTATACTAAGTAGGTTTATTTATGGGCCACTTTCAACCATATTTTTCAGTTCCTTGACTTTTCAATATATTCTTTTTTCTTCTCAGGTTAAGATGAACTTATTTTCAATAAGAAGGGGGCTTTTTTCCCATTCATTTATTCCTACTAACGAGAGACAATATGTGAATAAAAAGGAAAAAATTGAATTGCCTTTAAAATTATTGTCTTTGCCAGTGTTTATCATCCAAAAGGTATGATTAGATATATCTAATTTAACAAATAATGAAGAATACAACTGCTATTCTTCAGCTACTGCATCTTTAACAGAGAAAAAAAAAATCTTAGTTTGGAAAAATCCCTTCTGACAGTTTTAAGTTCCTCTGTGGCACAAATAAAAAACCCGCAGGCTAGTGGATCAGCAGGAGTCTTTCATTTCAGCAAAGTATCCAGAGGGAACTCTTCTGCCACTGGACATCCATAGTACAGTTTTACGGCAGGATTCCAAAGTCACAGGAACAACTTACACTAATCAAGGGACCCAAACCTTCCTTGCCTGAGCTACAAAGAATCAATGATTACTGACTTTCAAAAAGAATCCCACAGTGGTAAGGAAAGCGTCGCATTCTGAAGTCAAATAGCATGAGAAGGTTATGATGATACGATACACATACTCAAAATTTTTCTAAGCTGTTTAGAATTGTAATATCCTATGGAGAAGAGTTTAATCTTTTAATTAGGTGTTGCCTGACGAAGTCTTTTATCTGCTTTAAATATGCTTCTTTCAGTTTTAGTGCAAGCTATTTTGGTTTTGGGTTATGAGACAAAAAGAACAGAAGCTGTTAATCTGTTTTTTTGTGTGGTTTCATGTGCCTTTATTGTGTCCTCTTTCCATCTTCAGTGTGCATCCTTTCTAATGTTACATTCTGATAAGAGAGTTACTCCATATTCCTAATTCGCACTATCGATTGGTACTTTCTCTTCTCCACCGAATTGGCCCGTATATCAGAAGGAGATGCAGAGAGCAAATCAGCCATCATACCTTGCAATAGACATGGGGGGAGAGCAATTTCTTTTCTAATAGCAGCCTTATCCATATTTGGTATTATACAGACTTCAGAACATCGCACTTCGAATAGTACCAGTGTTGGCATTAGTGCTGTTCTCTGGTTTCAAGCAATGGAAAGAGAATAGTGGTATGGATTAGATTTTATCTTAGTCGTTTCAAGTCCAGTTTTAAAGTGTTCCCTATGTATTTGACTTAGTGTATGACTCAGTCTATGAGCTAGACAGTCCATATTAGGACTGGATATTAGGAAAAATTCTGGATATTAGGAAAAATTTCTTTACTGAGAGGGTGGTGAAGCATTGGAATGGGCTGCCCAGGGAGGTGGTGGAGTCACCCTCACTGGAGGTGTTTAAGGAACGTGTGGATGAGGCATTGTAGGAAATGGTTTAATGGGCATGGTGGTGTTGGTTGATGGTTGGACTTGATGATCTTACAGGTCCTTTCCAACCTTAGTGATTCTGTGATTCTGTGATTCATGTTCTTCCCAGCATCTTCCCAGCTAAGTATGGAAAAAGCAGTACAGGATTCAGGGGAGCGAGACCAAGCTGACTATGGAAATTGCTATCTGACTCTGGAAACCACGTATCTCAAAAGCAATTTGAACTGTAGCTGTGAACCTAGATCCAGGCAGAGCAGATGCATGACAATGACAGGGGGGGTAACACAGCTCCGTAGTTAAATCTGGTTTCACACAGTCTACACCTCTGAAAGGTCACATCTATGAGGTGAGAAGTATTGGTGTAATAGTTTTGTACAGCTTGAACTTTTTAGTCTAGTATACTGGTTTTGTTTTAAAGGAAATAACCTATAGATTTGAATTATTTCTTAAAAATTAAATTAAAATTTCATTTGGAAAGTGAAATTACAGCCGTAACTAGTCACAAAATGCTTTTTGACCTCCAGCCTTTCCATAGGTCCCCCATTTTAAGGGCCCTCAACAACTTTCTCATACAATATAGCCTTTTCGTTTCTATTTTTCTTAATTCTTTAATTCTGTAATCACAGTGAAATCGCATCAGTAAAGATCACCACAAATTCTATCTGAAAAAAAGTCAAAGTAAACAGTATAAAGGAGAGGTTCTGTTGTCTTTTTCCATTTCATTAACCAGACTGTAGTTATAGATCTCATTACATCTAGTTTTGATAATACCCTCATTTATAGCACTGAAGTGTTATCCACAAAAAGAATATATTCCAGTTTCATCATTAACAAAGAGCCATCATATCATCAAAACCTAAAGATGGCATTTAAATGTCAACATTATTAACTATTTCATTGCTGATAGTTGAGTGGAAATGACCAGAAGAAAGCTTAGAAAAGAAATCACAGCTTGCCTTCTGTACTTTCCTGCCTGCTGAAATTTCTGGCTTTCCTGTCCTTGTTCCTCCATTGTACTATAGTCAATAAAAATCCTTTCTTTTACGTTTTGCTGTGATCTCACTTAAATGCCTGATTTCCCACATGGGACTACAGTGGAAACCAGAAAATCTTGTCTAAATTGTCAGTTCAGTTCAGAGAAACACAACAAGAATTTAGTTCAAATACCGGGCAATTAGGACTTATCACAGTACCCAAATACACTGATCCTTGGCAGTATCGACTTCTGAAATGTTGGCCTCTTTAGAACAAATACATGGGTTTGATTATTTCTGCTCCCAGAAGCACTCCTAAAGGCCTGAGAGCAAGACATTAGTACTTGTAGAGATACAGGACTTGGCTTGTGTACCCACAGCTTTCACAGAATTCAACTGCAGAGTTTAATTTTTGCAACACTAAAATCCAAATATTTCGGTATTAGAGCTCTGCCTGTAGAGACATATTATGCCATTGCTAACTAGCATTAGCTGGATCTCAGCTGCTACATACAAAGCCAGTGAGTTATGAAAGAAACATGCAAAACAGACAAAACCTTCCTCTATTTTAATCCACGGGGCAGAGAGGCAGAGATGACTTCAGAACAAGGATAGATATAGATGAGGTTTTTTGCCTTTGTCTTACACCTAGGCTGCTTGAAAAGCAGTTAATCATCATGTAAATATGTTTTATCACTAACACACGTGTTCTAAAGCACTTATTCCCAGCTGTTCTCAGATTTTGGAGACAGTGCCCTTTTGAGATTATTTATTTCTTAGAGCATTCTCTGCTGATTTTCATTCAAATCAATGCAAGTGTATCTCTGAAAATAGCTTGCAAATTTCCTCCTTTCAAAACTAATTTGTGCCAATCTGCTTTACTCCTTCCTCTCTGGAAAAAATGCCAGATAATCTCATTAGTATTTTGCATGTTTATGGCTGTTGTACAAGAAAGCATTTCTTTTTATTCTTTCAAAAGAACATGAAACTCAGTAGTCCATCAATCCTATTGTCATAGTATTTAAGGTAAAATACTGATGCAGTTCTGTCTACTTGCTTGAAAAAAATGGCTTTCAATTCACAAATGGGAAACAAAGAAAGAAAACCTGAAGTCCATGTCATTTTAAATAATGATAATAAAAGAAGCAAAAATGTGTTTCTTTTATTTCATCATAAGTCCCCAGCATTATTTTTGCATATTAGAATATACCAGGAATCAATTTAACACCAAAGTCCATCCAACAGAAATAACACCACTTCCCAAAGGACTATTTCTGGCGTCATGGACAACATACCATATTATGTGAGAGAATAACAGCCTTGAAGTATAAAACAAGTATCTATAAATCAATATTTGAGACTTCTCTGGATTAATGGAGCAGCTCATGAACTGGTGTGAAAGATAGCTTATGGATAATGTAAATCCTGAGCCAGTCCGTGCTGGTCCACAATTCAGAGCATCCTTTGCGCTTCTGTAAGTTTTACTGATTGCTTATGGCAACATGAATATGAAGTGGCACAGAAGCAGCTTCAGCGTTTTGCCCACAAAGTTTCAAAGAAAAGTTTTGTAGAGGGATAAAGCAGAGTTTGAGTACTGTTGGTGGGTGTTTGTGGGCATTAAGGCATTTTTTCTCTTTATCCTTAAACTTGCAAATCCCTTCTCTCATGTCAGGAGTAGAACTGGGGTCTAAGGAGCGGCTCCTAAATACTTAAAAAAGTTGGTTAAAAACTACTAACTGCTACTGCAGCTACAGGCAGTTAGTGTCTGATGTGTGTGATGTTTGTGGATCAGGCAGTAGGTGTGGGTGGCTCACCCCTTCTCTGGTTACTGTTTATTTGAAGAGGGGAAAAGAGGAAGGAATACACGGTCCACAGACAACTCTTCTTCCTGGCTGATAGGTATGAAATTCTGTTTTATAAAACCAGCTACACAAGCCAAGAATATTACAGCTGAGGGAGCTTTTCAATAGACCTTATAGGTCTATTTACATTCATTTCTGGTTGTCTTTTGACCTCATTTATTAAAAAAAAAAAAAAAAAAAACCAAACAAAAAAACCCCAACCAAAAACCAGATCCTGCAGAAGCAGAATTACCAGTAGTGTCACTGTCTCAGCAGAACTTGACATATGCAAAACATAACTATTAGCCAGATAAATATGTTCTGTGTGGCTGCTCATATTTCAAACATGATTTCACTCACATTTGAATGTGCAAGAACATTTGTTCCTGCTTAATGGGAACTGAGTGAGTTGTTTCCCTTTTAAGTAATATTTTGGTGTTAATCCCTTTTCCTTTCACCTTGGGATCCTTTTCCTGTAAATAATAAAGATTGTGAATAAAGCACTTTATTTCCACTGCCCAAAGATTTCAAGAAAATATATCAACTGTATTTTTTAAATGATGGAGAATCAATTCTACATGTTTAACCTTGATTGTTACCTGGAAAGTATATCCAAAGTTTCTTTTGCCCTTAGGAGCCACAGGCACTAAAATATCAGACATAATTGAAGTATCATAGTTACGAGGATCACGCTGAGCTTAGTTACTTCATAGGAAATGACTGACCTGAATTTTTACATGTAAAAACAAATTTAGGACTAGATTTTCAATTATGTTTATTGTCATATAGGTATTATAAAAGGGCATTTCTCACTCTCAAGAGATTTAATAACCACTTTGAGGAGCTGCCAAAGCTACCTTCTACCCCATCATAGAATCATAGACTACAAACTGATATTTTATAGTTCACAGCAGTTTTAATAGTAAAGCATTATTCTTATTAAATATATTCAATCACAGGAAGTCTGTACTGTACAGCAAATTAAAGGGCCTCGAGCTGATTGACTAATGCAGTGAGTCTCTTACCTTGAAAGACAGACTATTCTTGAAAAGCTCACAGTTCCAGACCTTCGTTCTCTACTGTATTTTTGCACTATCCTCCTCTCTTTTCTGAGACAGTACACCAAGGTTGCATTGTAACATTTCCCAGTATAAACGAGAGCATTGTGTATATATAAATAAATGGCACAAAACCCCAAAACCTCAACATGATCGAGTCCAAGAATGGATAACAGAGTGAGAAGACAAAATGATCTACAACAGGGGTAGTCCTGTAAAACAACAGGAATTGCACTGAATAGGATTTATTCTTAGATTACTATCTCAGACCACAGGCCAGGTCTGAGAAAAGGGACACCCTAGGATGATGCGGTTGTGTACATGTCTCTGTCCTGACTGTAACAAAGGATCATTTCCAGAGAAACAGCATCTTCTGTTAGAGAGAATACACACTGTAATGATTCTCAAGTGTTAGAATGGGGTTAGAGATGGCTGGGGTTATTCTGACAGCAGAAGGGGCCAAACTGTTTCTTTCTCTTGCTACAGGGTTAGAGAATGCAAAGGTGGAATCACGTGCTGTTCATCTTTTTCCCATGTAAGCCATCTATAAAGTTCAGCCCTCAGAGTTTCCAAATTTGATACAGAAAAAAGACTGCCAAATAAATGACAAAGAAAAAGATATAGGGCTTGTGGTTAAGAAAGTTCAGTGGGTGCTGAGCTCACACTATTTCCAAACAGAAAAAACTTACTGTTTGCAAGTCTCACATTGGACTTTGTTGTGATAGTTGTAGCACTTATTCAGGAGAACCGTGAATCAGTCATACAGAGCCTATGAATCATTCTTAAACCACACCGATATTTTAAAAGAAAGCAAAAGTATATCTTTTCTGAGCATTATTCGTCTTTAACTGGTGCTGCATGTATCATATAGAGAACAAGGCTTTATTTCCTCCCCAAAACAAAAACCTCCCACTCTCCAAACATTCAAATAACTGAAATGTCATCAGACTCTAGCTTGTTTCAGCTTTTTATGTGTGTGTAATGGAGTTTGTCCTCCATGATCCTGAATACTTGAGAGTTACGTAAACTTACCAATGGGAAAATGGTCATTTCTGCAGGATATGGTATATCTGTTCAGATTCATCTAGCTCATCTCTAAACTTGATATATTAACCAGGGATATTCTCATAACATAGTTCAGATTGCAGCTTTTTCCTCTCTTGGATTTCACCCTTTGTTTGTATCTTGTTTTTTAGAAACTGGCACAATCTGTGTAACAAGTAATGCTTTGTTTCACATGGGAATCTTTAAATAGCAATCACTCAGCCGTGTTTGCTTTCAAAAGCATTCTGTTAGCATGGCACATATTCGAACTAATATATAACATTTTACCATTCTGGTATAGCAAAGAAATGCTTTTGTTAGATTGGTCTTTTATAGTCATCATATTTTCATAGAATCAAGAATAATTTAGGTCAGGAGGAGACTCAGGAGGTCATTCAGCCCAGCCTCCCGCTGAAAGCAAGAGCAACACAGAACTCAGACTACGTTGCTTAGGCCTTAGTCCGGTTGGGTGCCAGGATGGAGACCACACAGCCTTTCTGGGCAGCCTGTTCCAGTGCTCAGTTAACTTCATATTGAAACTGGTTTCTCCTTATACCATGTCAGGACCTCTCCCATTTTAATGCAAAGCATTGTCTATCATTCTCCTGCCATGCAACTCGGTAAAGAACCTGCCTCCATCTCCTGGTAATTTCCTTACAGCTACTGAAAGGCTGTTATTACATCCATCAGAGCTGCCTCTTCGCTAGGCTCCTGGCCAAGGCCAGTTTCCTTAAGCTCTCCTCACAGGACATGTGCTCTAAGTCCATATCCATCTTAGTGGTCTCTGCTTGCCTCGTTCAGGTTTATCAACATCTTTTTTGTCCTAGGGCTCCAAAGCTGGATGCACTATTCCAGGTGTGACCTAATGAGCATTGAGGAAAGAGGAAGTAATTGCTTTCCTCAATCGACTGGCTACGCTACCGATGATACAACCCAGTGTGCTTTATCCTGGACACAGCTGGACTCAAATTTCTCAAGAGATCCCTGATTCAATCTTCTTCCAGTACCTTGAACCCTGTCACCTTCGAATCCTGTCTCAAGATTCAGATGTCTCCCAGACTGAGGCAGTGAATGTATAGAGTACCTCAGCTTTATCTGCATCCACTGTCACTAAATCACCCTCCCCACTTAGCAACGGGCTCACATTATACTTGTTTACTCTTTTACTGCTAACATAGCTAGTAACAGCAGCTCTTCTTGTTGCCCTTGATATCCCTAGAGTTTCAAGTCTAGCTCAGCTTTTACTTTCCTAAAACCATCCCAGCATACCTGGGCGGTATTTCTGTATTCCTCCTTTGTAGTCTGCTCTTGCTCCCACCTCTTTTATAAGTTTGTTGTTGTTGTTGTTTTTAATGCAGAACTGTATGCTCAGTGTTTTCCTGTAGTGGAGGTCAATTTGCCTGGACTGTTAGGCATCTGCCCAGTTTTCTTTGGGAGATTCTTTATACAAACATGTTTGAGTTAAGAAGAAAACAGACATTCTAATGCTTATTTTGGCATGGATTACAGTCATCCAAACAGTTTAATGCTAAGGATAATTGTAATGGAGTTCTTCTTTTAAGCTTTAAAAGCAGCTAATCAATTGTCTTGCACTGGGAGATAAATGCAATTGCCACTGCTTTTTTTGCATTCCTGGCACACATTATTCAGCACTTCATTCCCATCATTAAAGATGTGCAGAAAACAGATCTTTCAAGAGAGAAATATTTTTCACAATGTGTGGAATTCTTGTAGTGACTTTCAGTAGTGAGGTAACCTCACTGAAATACTGTCTCATCTCAGAAGAAAAAGTTTGTTGCTCACATTTCCTTATATAGATCATGGCAAAAGACAGCACTTTCTTCTCCATTTCTCTTCTGCCACTTTTTATTTCATATTTTTTAAAGAAATTATAAATATAGTGATTTGTCCTATGCTCTTTCTTCCACATTAGTGACTAGGGGAGACAGAAATCTGCAGTTTCCTTCAAGGGTTAATATTGCCATTTTCCTTTAGACCAGTGCCAGCTACCCTTCTCCTACCCCCTCCAACAACACAATCAATACTGAAGTGTGCTAACTGCCTCCCGACAGGAGCTCAGCACATCTGGCCGCCAGCATTGATGGCACTCAGCACCATGCTGGAGCTGGCCCCTAACACCTGGACCATCATCTGTCAGCAGCAGAGCATCGTGAATCCTGTAGCTTTTGTGGTCCTGTAGTGATGTCAGATCCATGGTTTAAAGTAGTGCCCCTTCAAATACCCATCATTGAGGGATGTGATTCCATCTGAGGATATTAAAAAAAGATAATTGAGACATGATCTCACTGGTTTAAGTCACCCCAGTTGGGTGGTCTGACATCCTGTCCTGGTTTTAGCCAGGACAGAGTTGGTTTTGTCTTCAGCAGCTCCTGTGTTTT
>JMFS01041839.1:0-16664 GCA_000699545.1 Podiceps cristatus | reverse complement strand
GGATCAGAAGTTCTCCTCAAGAATCCCTTGATACCATCTGGAGGTCCCGTGATCCCACAGATCTGTTGGAATTCACAATGTCCCATCTGGGTCACCAGAAACTGTCACTGAAAACCAGGAATAAACCTCATAACACCAATGTAGTGTTAAAAAGCAGGCATTCTTTATTGCAGCGCTGGATGCACGGGGGATCTCTCCACCTAGCGTGCATACCGTTGCGACAACAAGCACACAATTTATTTACTATAATTATACATATTCATGCATTTTCCCGGAAAAGACAGTCTTGTGCTAAGGAGTTCTTGGAAGTCATTTCCATGCTTCCCACCTTCTTGCGTATGCCCATTGGTTTGAGTTGGTGGTCTCCAGGGGTCCTCCGGTGGTCTTTGGTAGTCGTATTTCATTGTCCTTGCTGGCATGCGCAGTATTACCAGTCTTATGCAATGTGTTTGACCTGTCCAGAATGACCTAATTAATCAGTAGATTAAATCAGTAGACCTATTGTCCAGTTGGATTGGGCTGTACAAGGAGTGCAGCAGCATTGTTCATTGCCATGGTTAGCTGATTCCATGACCTTGGTTACAAAAAGTTAGAACAAATTGATCGCTCTGGTTACAGGGTGAATCCGTCAGAAAAAGGGAAACAATTTTAAATATTGCCTATGCTCTGATTTCAAGGTTTTGCTTGTAATAATCAACTAACCTATATGACTAAACAAAAACATATTATTATTCATTAATATGAACTATTTCAGCAAGCCATTCTTTCTAGTCCAAAACACAGATCATACTGGTATTTTATTTATCTTCTAAAAAAAAAAAAAAAAAAAAAAAAGTCAATAGATACAAATAAACACTGTGAGAATCTATTTTCAGACATTAATGGAACCTCCTCATTGTCTATGAATGAACTTTAAAGGGATTAGCTCAGATTTATATGTCTCAGACAGTAGAAATTCACAGTTGGATTTGGTTAATTCCATTCAATGTATCATGTTTCAACAGAAACACAGTACTATGCATGAAATACATCCAAATTGTACAGAGAAACTTGAGTAATTCATCAATCCAAATAGAATACAGTAACAAGGGGAAAAAACACTTATGTCTCTTGCAAAGCAAAAAAGGAAAACCTTTTTCCTGTAACATTTGCTGGATAACTGAAATCTGTTCTCTATAGATTTGGTATCATGATGAAAGCTATCATTTTTTGCAGGGGTGTTAACTTCCCATGACTTCCTTTTCACTACTTCATGTAAGCAGTCTTTAGTACCTCCCACTTCAGTGACCCATACATACAAGGCATGCAGATTATTTCAGATACAATCCTCGGAAGTCAAATTCTTACTTTGGTTCATAGAAGTCTTGGGACTTGATGTGCCATGCTGAGGGCTGGCATTCAGATGGTCCTGTCCTAATGTGTCATAGCAGCTTTCTTAGAAAATAATAAAGGAGATATAATTCCCCATGAAGCTCCCCCTCCAGTTTAACTTTATAGAGCAATACAACCACCTTGTCACGCTGCCTTCCTCCTAAACTGGTGCAGAACACTGCTATGTACAAAGTTTTTAGTGATACCTCCACTGACCCTGTGTTGATTATTCTGTATTGACAAGCAGCATAAGTACTGGCAGGTACTATCTACTGATACATTGAGCTTGCTAACAGTTCTGGTATCAGGAGCGTCAGCTTGCTGCATCTTAATTTTCATTCCGCACTTGAAACCAGTATGATCTAGGAAAAGTAACAGATTTGCTAGTTCTAGGCAATATTCCTGACAAACTGGTACACTCTTGGCTGCTATTATCATTACTGTTTGGATATATAATACTTTGATATTTTAATAAAGTTAAATAACTTTACCGTGATTATAAAGGTAAAGATAGCAGAGTGTGCTTAATAATATATTTTTCTATCTGCACAGGGGACGCACCAACTTTGAGTAGCACTACTTACCAGTAGTGAACTATACATTACATAATGACAGGGGTTAAATAAAGTTTGACCCCTGTTATTGCAGGAGTTTTTAAAGAGGAATTTCAGTGATCACATTGTATAGGTGTTACACACATAAGTGGTACACTTTTTTCAGTATGCATCATTGATGCCATTATGGAAACACAGTGTAAAATTTCACACTTCATTCTGGTATAAAGTTCTTCTATTCTGTCTATGCTTTGCCAGCTATGAAAAGATCTGTCCTTTTTTACTACCTGATCTTTTCTACAGAGCTTTGGCTAGAATCTTAAGTGGCACAAATGTATAGTCTTCAGAGGATCTTAATTTGAGGGGAGCTGGTTGAGCTGCAGTTTTAATCACTGGTGTATCCATTGATTTCCATTTTTCCCTGTTAGCTGTGAGTTTCCTTGTTCTGCTGAGAACTTTAATGTCATTTTTCATGTAGCTGTAATATTGGATGCTGAATCATATAATACATGAGCAACAGATAATAGGTCATACATCAGGGCCCCTATAACAAGAGTTAAATGAACTAGCTTGCTATTCTTAACCTCTTGCATTTCTAACTATGAAATTCAGGAAGTGTTTTGGCAGTCAATATACATGCTCTTTAAGATGCTATTTTACTACTCAATAATTATTTTAAATAAAAAAAGGGATGCTTAAGCATTGTTCCGATAAAAAACTCTCTTTTCTAAAGAACGTTTCTGCTTTGGTAAAAGGTTTTTTTGCTTCCTATTTCGGTTTTTCCTGTATTGTTTAGTTTCCAAGGCAATATTATTTTCCAAGGCAGTATTATTTTACTTTCAAACCCTGTTTTGCATCAATGATCAGCCAACAGGAGGATTTTTACATGTGGCTGATGTTGAAAAGTATTTGATCTCACATATCAGCATCATTGCTTTCATAATTCTCTTGTCACCCTGTGTCTTCCAAATGCATAGCTGTCTTAAAATTAGTACATTACAGATTACAGCAAAAGTTACTACTTTGTATGGCAGGATATTATACTGCTATTTCTTTTATCAAGAGTATCATAATGTACTAATTTAAAACAACAGATAGCTTCCATTCCAGTCCCTCTGCTATGATTTAACTCAAAGCAGCAAGTGTGGTTATTCTTGTACATAACTGTGAAGTACAAAACCAAGCAAGAGCACATGCTTCAAGTTCTATGACTAGGAGTGTTTCCTAACTTATTAATCTTTGGCCATTGATTACCTATTTCTCCTTTTCATGTGGTTAAATATTCATTTATTTATCACTTTCATATTATTTTAAAGCAAAAATTTAACCGGATTACAGCTGAGAATTTGTTTTGTTGTTTTCTTTCTGTTCTTTTTCTTCCTCGATACCAGCAATATGCAAATTAATTTATTTTCATTTAAACATTCTGGATAGTTAGATGTTTCTAAGCTGAACATTATCATGTCAAGTGAATCAATATTGTCTTGCTGCTTTTGTATGATAATACAAAGAACAAAATGTTTGTTTTATACTGTAAAGTAACTTGGGTTCCTAATTGCAAGGCAATATCTAACGGAAAATAAATTAAAATACTTATTTTAAAGAGATTTTATTAAAAGAGTTAGTGTCCAGCTCGAATGATGCTTGTTTTGAAAAACAAACCAAGACAAAATAATAATAATAAAAAAACCCTACTACACACACATAAAAAACCTCACTTCTCAAAATAAAGCTCTGACAAGAACAAAATTTGTGATAACTTTTGTGGGTAATTCATTCATAAAGATAAAAATTTCTTATCCAGACAGATTTTAAATTAATTGCTGCTGTTACTTTTTCATCACATTCATGAAGGCGGCCATTTTTCAATAGCACTGAAGTGAAAGAGTAATAGGAGGATGTGAAGTAATTTGTGTTAAGAATTTCCTAAGGAACTGATATCCTATTGCATAAATAACATCAAATTGCTTTCTGTTATTTTCTAATCTTAGAACACAGTTTCAATGGTTGACTCTATCTGTTTTTGAAAGATGGTCTCCATATATCTGCCTCTGGCATTCAGAACCTCTGTATGTCTTCTTACAGGCCGTTGATGTTACCTTTTTTCAGATCTATTCTTAAGTCAATTCCAGACAGCAGTTGCCTGGTCTTAATTGATTTCTTTAGACTTTGAATCAAATCCTCTCTGAGTAGTTGTTCTGAAATGGCTATTTAGGGAATAATGGATGAGTCAGTAAGCAAAAGAGATCTTATCAACAAATAAATTGTGTAAAGAAGAATAAATGTAATACACCCCTTGTTACTACTCAAGCTTCATATATCTGAACAGCATGACAGAGCGCCTTCAACGTCACCAGACAGACCTGTATCTCAAACCCCTGTAGTTCTAGTTCACCTTCTAGGCAGTGTGGCTCAACAGCAAGCCACTTGGTAGCATTTTGGATAGAGCTGAGGGTCTGCTGGGAGATCTAGGACACTTGCTAAGTTTCCGAGATCCCCAGTTCATGGCAGTGTGATTAAATATCCTGAATAAACAATGCCTTGGAGTCATCCAGCTACCTGAAATCATATGCAAGTCAAACCAGATTAAGGTAAAACTAAAAGATAAACCCAAGCCTTTTTTCATAACCTCCAAAATAGATAATATGCCTAAAACCACTTGTAGAAGAAATAGATGAAGAAATAAAAACATTTCTAATCTGTTTACATATTGATTGCATCAGAAAATTCTGCTCAAATTCTCTCAAGTTTTGCCTTTCCTCTTGTGACAAGACAAGGTTTCGGATCTTGGCTATACCTTCTCCCACTTCTTAGGAGAACACTAGCCTTTAAAACAGCTCCTCTTCTGAGGTATTCAAGAGTAGCTAGGATAGTTTCAAACCAGCTGCTGGTGGACTGTATCCATGTCAACAGAAGAAAAAACATTTTGGTTTTCTTTTTTAAGAGAATGATGAACTGTAAAGAGACAGATTAACATTTAGGAGGAGAATAGGGATGGATAAAAGGAGTGAAAGGTAAATCACTAAGTTATTTTTTCCCAAGAAAAAAAATAAAGTTACTGTTTCTGGGACACTTTAGGGGTTCTTTGGCCATTAAATTAACTTTTCAAAAGAAGAACTACTCCTATTTTTTCTGTTACAAATTAAACAAAGTAGGAAAAAGTAATACTTAATCCCAAACCAATTCCTTCTTCAGGAGGACATTAAGGTTCACAGTTGGAAAGAAAGAAGCCAGAGTCTTGAGGAAGTAAAAAAGATCTCAGTTATACAATATGTAGAGCATTCTGTGAGCTGCTGGGCTTTCTTATCTTTCATTGAACATACAAGTTCATAAGAGATTGTAAAATATAAGACAAAAAAAAAAAAAAATAATTAGGAAAAAGAACATTTTATTCAAAATAGAGGAGAAATTAAATTTTCAGCTTTTCCCTTATCCTTTTATTTAGTCTTATCTTCCACAGCAGGACAACGTATGGACAAAGCCTATAAAACTATTTACATATCTATTTTTTCATTCAGAACTAATGAATCATAATTGTGCTGTAGTAATCCACTTCAGGGTATGATTGACACTTCAAAGATCTGTTCTGATTAGTTATTTGGTCCTTTGGATTATATTACAGCTATGTATCAACATTCAGCAATGTGTCTTTGGAACATAACCATTAAAAACTCCATGAAAATCCTATAGCTATGATGAATAAAGCAAATGGATGCAGTGAGTACTAATGGCTTCCTCTGTTTGAGTCCTTCCCATGTCAGTATTTAGTCTGCAGATAATTCCTTCTTACTTAGTTCCATTTTTTCACTTTGCTTCTCCATCCCTTGAACCATTCTATTTTCCATGACCCATGACTGGTAAAAAATAAGTTCTGTACAAATCAATAAGAGTCTGCCTGTACAAGAGTTGTGTCTTTTTTCCTCATACAGGCCAAGAACCACAAAATCACAGAACCACAGAACAGTTGAGACTGGAAATTGCTTTAAACCCTAAATCTCCAGATCTAAGAATGGCAATACAACTCAGGGAAGTTATGTAGAGCAAAGACAGCAGTATCCAGTAGGGAAATTTTAAGTGAAGTGATTATTTGGATTTGCTTCACATGTAATCTTTGTTGCTTAAAATTGTAACTAACAGTGGGATTAATTTAATCCACCTTTAGGTATTTACTGTGCAGTTTCTATACGAGCTGATATTTCTGGCATCACTTTACAATCAATAGAGTGAAACAAACATCAGGAAAAATTTAACTCATCCTACTGTAACAGTGTAAATTAAGTCAGAGAAATTGTTCTCTAGAAATGTCTGATCTCTGGAGATTAAATAACAACTAGGGTAATTTTAGACATCTATACTGCTAATATCAAAATTTATGTGAGATGTATGCCACACATTTACTAAATAAAACTTCATGTTTGTTTCAGTATCACATCTATGCAGTTCTAGTAGTTAATAGAACAGAAGGATGTCCTGAGATACCAGATGCTGTTCACATAATCTAAGGAACTGGAGAATACCTCCTGCCTATTTGTAGTGTGCTGTTATGAGTTAAATGTGTAAAGTTCACACACCATCTAAATCATGCCTTTTTTGCAAAGCTTTGTAAGCAGCAGAGAGACCATAGAGATACCCCAGACAGATGCTGATACTACATTTTATCTTTATTATGTTAGAATTCTTAAGTGGTAATGTAAAACAGCAGTGCAGGATCATGGTTAGTAAATCCTATAACGTTAGGAGATGTTACAATATTAGGGAAGGTAGAGTGTAATCACAGGCTTCTTATTATGTTTAGATTTAAATAAAAAACAACTGATAGAAAGCTACTGACTAGTCTTGAAAACGCAGGGTGAAAACTTTCAAATTCATAGTCATAATGAGATGTACCGATGACTGAATCAGAAACTGCCTCAGTACTTCCTAACAGGAACAAGTCTTGATAGATGAAACTATCTGAAAGCTCTCCATGATTTAATTCTTCTCTCCCTTTAATGATGCTAAATAGTCACCTGTTCCTAACTGAAAAATATTATCGTTGATATGGAAAATTTCTGAAAATGTAGGCCTTTGCTTCTCAAGTAATGCTATAGACCCTCTTTAAATTGCTTACTAGTCTGATAGCAAGAAAAATCTGATCATCTTTAATTAATATCTGTTTTGTGGACATCATTGACAAACTTTTTTAAAATTTTTTTTTTTTTTTTTTTTTTTTTTTTTGGTTAAGTTGCAGCAAGTAAATATTCATCTGAAACCCAGCTCAAGCAAGTATCTAATGCTTCAGACCATAGCAGCTGCAAAAAGACAGCAGAAGCCAGAATCAACAAATCATACAACATTCTGCTCGCACTTGTCTTTTTCATTGCTGTAAGTGAAAATTCTGTATCATTCAGCTGGGTGGGAGGGAGACCTGATTTGGGATGATGAATAAAAGAGCTTTGTTTGGATCAGAAAATCTGGTATGGGAACTACTGTAAGATCACAGCAAAAAGTCATCAGAAAGCAAATTTGTTTTGTAGAAATGTCCTGTGAAGCATATGTAATGGGTTGGGTTTTGTTCGGGTTTTTTTTGCATTATATGTCTTTTTCAGAGGAAAGAAAAATAAAATAATGCATCTTGCCTCATTTGAAAACATTATTAATTACAGTTTCTAAGATACATTAAACTAAATTACGGTTGTACTTCACAGCTTAGGTAATATTTCACATAAAGACAAAGAAAAATTCTAGTCAATATTTTTTAGAATTTAGTAATTCTTTGCATGCTTGGTTTGAATTGACTTAAAGGATCTTCTCCAGAAGCAGATAATCAACAGTTTCTGAACGTTCAGAACTTTTAAAAATGTTCCCAGTTTAGGCTCTGTAGAGGACTTTTCATCTTTGGACATTTTAATTACTGTATCTCTATGCCTCTAGGAACATAGATTCATTTATGGATTCATTCTTTTAGGTGAGTTTATGGAGCTGTGTGCAATTTGATATTTTGTGGAAATATTATGAACTATGTTTCCCTTTGCAATGTCCTGCTTTTCAGGACATGGACTTTACTCTTCCAAAAGATGTTGTCTTCTCAATACACTTGTAGGAAAAAAAAAAAAAATGAAGCTGGACTTCAAATAAATACATTTCCCAGTGTCTTGCAAATATATTTAATTGTTTTACAGATTATTTCAACTGCATGATGTTGTGGGCCATAGAGCATTGCACATACCTCAGATGACTTATGGCAGTACTTTTGCACCATCAGTGAAAGTAGATTAGTGGGTCAGGCAACATATATTTCAGTATTCACTTTAATATAATAACGTGTATGCAAAACTTGTCGTTGTGTATTTGGCTCACCAACAGTTGTATATACAGTGCAATGTACTTTATATTGATACTTTGTTTTGCAAGTAGCATTACTTCTGACAAAATGTTCCTTTGTGAAATTGAAAATATTAAGAAAATCCCTTTTCAGAAAATGACTAGTCTGTAGTTTGTCATTACATATCTGAAATACAGTATCACATTGTAGATATTGGGTAAACAAAAGTCAAACTGATAGGCAAACCAAGTGTTAGAATTTCAGTCATGGGAGGATACATTACAAGTGACACCAAAACCTCATATCTCCATTTTCTAACTTGCACAGTGCAGGCATCAAGATACTGTATCTTCAAGATAATATAGTGAATTCACAAATGAGGGTGTTCATGCAAAGAAAATCTGTTGATTTCTCAATCAGGAAAGGAGTTAAGCACTTCTATGAAGTGATATAGAATGGGGAGGAGCAATTGCTTTGTGTCAAGGATTTTATGACAGAAGGCATAAAGGTGCCCTTTTATATCTCCAATGACATATTAAATTGCTTCACTCTGAGACAAGAAAATCAAAAGAAAACAAACCTTTATTTTCCTATCCATTAGAACACAAAATTAGTCATATAAATGAAGCTAGTAGATGTAAAAGCATTCACTTTTAGGAAAGATGAATTAGAAGATTTTGTAGCCTTGAAGCCTCTTACTGTAATAGATAGCACTAAATTTAAAAATGCCACAAAGTCCAAGTGACAGTTCTTACATTACTTCAGGCATAGAGGAGTATGTATACATGTGCATCTTCCTCATGCTGGCTAATTGTTACATATGCATCTTCATTTTAGTGCTTTTACATATATATGGTTCCCCCAAATAGCCTGGTGAGAGTAAAACAGAAGTCAACTGTTGGATGTTTTGATGTAAGGAGATACCAAAAATGTTCTATGATAATTTATGGTTTTTTATGCATTAGCATCACTTACTTCCTGAGTCTTCCAAAGTTACTGTTCTGTTTTGTGTGAAGGGGAATGTTTCACACGAAACAAATGAAATCTGTGGGATTTTCATTTTGGAAAGAAGAATTTTGGGGAAAAAAAAAAATATCAATTCAATGCTAATAGTTTTTTATTCAAGTCATTAGTCAAAATTCAGTTGTTCAGATGTTCCTATCAGGTTGCTGACATCCAGTTGCTTTCCTGCAATCTGCAATTGCTACTAAAGCTATCAGTTTAGTTAGAAGTGATACTTAAATTACTTCTTTACAACTCCTTCACCAACCTGAGTTTTAAGCACTGGGCAGGCAAGGTATTTATTTTTTCCCAGTTGTTAATTTTGTGTTAATGTCCACCAGAGATGGAAGCATAAAATAGAATAAGAATTACTGTATTGTCTTGTTGTTGCTTTTATTTTCAAGGGTTCAAAGACCAAACTTTTGTTTATGTATACACTTCACCCTGCTCTTGAGAACTAATAATACTGTGTGATAATTCAAGTAAAGAAATAGTAAAGAAACATGGTAGATCACCTCTGGCATATGAATACATGAAGTGGTTGTGTTCAGTAAAATGAAAAAAGGTCTCAGCATTCTTAATTGTGCCACAGATGTTACTGCTTCAGAAAGGGAATAACAAAAAAGGTACATTAACAAGAATGATAAAATAGTTAAATAAGAGATTTCTAGAGAGATATTTCTGAATGCAAAAAGCTGTGTGTGAGAAAAAGTTCTGAAGGTACTTGAAGAAAAATGGATTTAGGGTCATAGAGGGCATTAAGGTGACAATATGGTTTAGGGGAGGCATGTAACACAAGGATACACTACGACGGCTATGAAAGTTAAAGACAAATAATTTGAGTCAGAAAAAGAAGTTATTACGAGGATGAAAAGCAATGAATAGAATACCAAATGGTACTTTTGTACAAAGAGGAGGAGAGTAGCAAACCCCTGCTTTAAACATCACTATCTCATCTCAGTTCAAGCCATGGTAAACGCACTGGAAAAGGTTACACAGGAATGCTTTGGAATTGCCACCCTGGAGGTGGTCAAAACCAAGCTGGATAAGATCTGAACAACTCTAACTTTCAAGCTAGGTTGCTTTGAGCATGAGGTTAGACCAGATGACCTCCAGGAGCTCCTTCCAAACTAAATTATTCTATGATACTATGATTCAGCTTATCACAGATTGTTCTGAAACACTTGGCAGGATAAAAGTTTTAAGAAATTAACATAATGTTCCCTGAAAGAAATTTTTCAAGAGTGTTTAAGTACATAGTGAATATGACAGTTGAATAAGGATCAGATTTCTGTTTTGTAAGAAATTGTGCATTTTTTATGCTTCTCCATCCCCATATAGAATGAAAAAAACAAGAGACTGCTTTTTTTTTAAAGTTCCCGAAACCCAAAATTCTGAAGACAGCAGCAACAATAAAATTGTCTATAATGATCAAAAAATGTCCCTCTGCAGACCCTTTTTCACAATATTATAATGTCTTAAAATGGAATCCTCAAGTTCTTACCAAAAAGATCCAAATACAACATGTTGATTGTAAGTACTCCTCTATATTACATTCCATGCTTAAGTGAGCACTATCTTACAGGAGTTTGAATCCTAATATTTCTGAATAATTCAATTGTTCACTCATTATCAGTCATGATAATTTTTCTATTTATATTACAATATCAGGTAAAATGCTAAAATGTGTTAGACAATAAGTACTTATATGGTAGCCCTGTATGAATGTACAGTAGTGCATTTAGTGTAATAGTGCCAAAAGTATTACAAATTATTTTTATACCTATTTAGGAGTTTAAAAAACTATATATATTATGAAATGGAATGGACCATAGTATGAAACTACTTGAACAGCTGCCTGAGACCTAGGGAACTTCAAATCTTTAGGATCCCTAGCCTCTTGGAAATTATAACAAATTGAATCACCTCAAAAACTATGCAACTTTTGCTGCATCTAAAACTCCAGTAGAAAAACCTTCTGTTCAATTTTTTCAGTTATTTTTTTTAGAAAAAAATAGACTTATTCCAAGATCCAGGTCAATAAATAAAGTGCAAAGTACATAGAGATGAAAATCTTGTTTCACATTCTCTTTCACAGACATACGTGGACATTCTTAATTTAAGATGTTACAAGACTTTTGTTTAGCTTGAAGAATATCTTGGAAATCACTCTTGCATTTCATGATAGTATTTTTTAAAGAATTGTTATTCAGTTCTCTTACATGAGTTTTAGGTATGTGCAACTAATATACCTATTGTAAATTTACTAAACTAAAATTGAAATTATGTGCCTGAAGAACACTCTTGTGGACACGGGATCTACTTTTACAAAACTATGCATTCATAGCTACATGGAACTACTATTAAATAAACCACAACAACAGCAAAACAACTCTACTTCATGAAAATGTTGCTTAGCACTGATGATACGTACTTCAGTGATAAAGTTGGCAGATTTACAGCCATTATAAATGTGACCAGTGGGTGCACATATATGTAATGCATACTTCAATCAAGCATGAATAGTTCAATTTGGTACAGGACTAATATGCTGAACCTCATTGGCCTGCATCACTTAGCAGACTGATAACATGGTTTTTTTCCCCTGTGATTATAGTGTGAAAGTACCAAAATACTAATTTTAAGGGCAACAGAAATTCTCTCCTTCCCTAACTATTGAATGCTATGTGAGACAGTATTTCATAATATAAGCCATCAGAGGGTGAGGGGGAGTCTTTTTTTTAAGAAGGAGAAAAGATAAAGTTCTTGTGCTTTTAAGGTTGCTTAGAAAAAAACCCAATTTTGTAAGAAATTCTACTGATGAATAAATAGTGCATTTTATGTTCCATTCAGGGTGGAAAAATATATTCTTAGGAAAAAAGCACATTAGTAGTCACAATGTGTTCTGGGTTATGTATTGTGTAGAAATTGGTCTGTCTCTAGCTTGTTATTAAAAGTGGGGAAAAAATGAGGAAGTAAGTAAAAAACATTTCTCAAGTGTTAGCAGCTGCAAAAAGTGTATATTATCTCAAAGAATTTTAGACTGAAGCAAAATTTCAGCCTTTCAGGGTGTTACACTCTCAGTCTGCTTTATGTAATGATATGCTGAAATGATAAAATGACAGCTAAACTCCAAAACCTGAAAGGGATGTATGTTAGCTTTTAGATATAAGGCCTTTATTCATTTAATTTGAATCTTTTCCAGATGGAACTAAAGAGCAGCATAGCATAAAGCAGATGTTTACCTCTAGAGAGTAGCCTCCTACTGTTACTGAAGTCTCAGTAACTGAAATCTAAGGGATAATAGGCTTATTTTTATTTGAGTAACATCGTGATGTTTACAATAAATGAGGGATAGATATGACCCTGAATTTTATGTGCGCTATCCCTGTCTATGACTGCTTCCTCTAGTGCTCAGCTGTGATCCCAGGTAGAAGCTGTGATTGTGGCCTTGGCCAAGAGCAGCTGCTTCTTCATCCTCTTTCAGGATAGACCACAAACATAAACATCCAGATTCACTGGTTCTGTCCTTATCTTTATGCCTGAGTATATGAGGAGTTCAAACTCCTCAGGTGAAGCATGATTCCCATGTTAACGTATATAGATCCTTCCATTCGAGGACTGTAATCTTATGGTCTTCTATGTCTTTGGTGTCATATTAGCATTTTACCATCTCAGCATTCTAAACTTTATTTTTTAAAATTAATTTTCAATAGCTATTTGTATGTATATAGTGTTAATATATAAAGTTTGTATTTCTTCTCTTTTCCTTCACTATCCAATGTCCTTTTCATGATTTACATGTTCAGAAGCCTGACTTTCCATCAGAGTCCCAATCAGACCCATGTTTTCCATTCTGTTCTCTCATGGTGATGCAAGTTAGATATTGAAATATCACCTACATCAACTTCTTCATAACAAAGACATATCATCCAAATAATCTTTTGCTATATTTAATTTAGACAATATGAGGTAACGCACTCTCTCCTGTTATTCTGTTTAGCTTCTCTTTTTGTGAGAGGTATGATACTTTAGACTTACTGCTGGATATAAGCATTTCCAAGCTAACTAAAAAGATGAGTTTTAAGTTCAAGATCTAGCTTCTGTTAGTTTCCTGTTCATGTGTTCTTGATCTGTGTCATTAGTAAGAACTTCATCATCTACGAACACTGATAGCTCCATTTCAAACTACCATCTAGAGTACTTGATTTTAAAATTAAGCCTTTGATTCCATTGTTCCTTTAACTTTTATCATGGGGAAAAACAAAACACAATATGATTTTAAGCCTCATCATGAAAAATTCTGTTATACTTCGTTGTTTTTCATCCTCAGTAGTTCCTTGCGTACAAAGCCATTAAGGAGATTGTCAGGATGAGTAGTAGTGTAGACAGATAGCTTTTACTTTTGTTTTCCCAGATGGGCATGAAGAGAATGTGAGTCCGATAGGGCTGGGAAGTTCATAGCAATGACAGTTCCCAGTTGTCTGTCCTGTAGATAGTATTGAGCATTGGAGCTGAGGGAGAATGTGTAAGATATTTGAGTTATCTCAGGAGACTGAAATTATACTTTAAAATGTTTTTTTCTCAAAGTGAAGATGTCTGTTAAAAAAAAAAAAAAAGTGTACATAAAGATGACTGATAAAGCATATTACCATTAAATTCTAATAAAAGAGTGCAAAAGCAGTTATCTACAAAACAAACTGAACTGCTCCAAGTGGAGAACTGCGGTGAGTGATAGCACTGACTTCAAAACCAGAAGGGAGGAGTCAAGGCAAATTAACATCAGGCAGTGTAGCAATGATTTTGAAGGTGGCAAGGATAAATTAGGAACATATTGCTGAGAAAGAAGCATATTGCTAAGGGAAAAGGCTGTAGTTAAGATCATCTCAAAAGTGTTTCAGGCAGACTGAGATTTAAAGTCTGGAGAGGTACTTCAAGCCAAGTACTTCAAATACAGTGCAATCAACAGTTTATTTTACCAGCCAAGCCAGATGTGCTGTGATAGAAAGTTTAGAGCCTGGCAAACTTGCTAGAATCTGTCCTGCAGCTGTTGGAGTTTTGAGGGGATGAACAGTCTGTAGTCAATGCAAAGGCGGTTAATTTGGCCTGAAGGTGAAGTTACAGTTTGATGTGCCAGCCATGTCAATGTAGGCTTTGTAGTAAAATTAACTACATGCTTTGGAGTTTTTTAATTTGAACGGATTCAAGAAGATAACCTCTATTATTTTTTTAATTATGACTGCCATTTATTTTTTTTTTTTTCAATTTGTATTTCAAATACATTTGAAAAAAATAATTTTATTTTTATTCAGGAATGCTCGTAACTTCTTATATCTGATGCGTACTAAGAAGATCAGACCACTTGTCTGAGTAAAAATGCCTGCAGGATCAGCAGGTAATGCAAAAGGCTCTGAGCCAAGACATTGCTAAGGCAGCTAATGGTATGAGAGAGCATGACAAGGAATATGAACTTATTAACAAAGTGCAGCCATCTTTTAAGTGATTCTGAATGTGCTAGAGTTGGCAATTCACATACATATGACTATCCAAACTTCCTTTTTTCCCCTGTGCCTTTCATTCAGATCAAATGCCCGGTTGTGAATGAAGTGATAGCCTACTGCACAAGTAATACGAGTCATTGTAACAAACGCAAGGGAAATTTTTGTAGAACTGTCTGGAAAAGAAAGAATCTGTTAAAATAACAAGGTAGTATCAACTAAATGTGTAAGGAAGAAAAGGGAAGAGGAAAGGAAATGAAAGAATGAATGAAGCTCAAATTAAGGAACAAGAAGGAACTCTATCAGATTTTGAGGAAGTTAATAGATGACAAATGCTCAGACCAGGATCAATGCCAGCTACATGGAAAAAGAAACCAAAAACCCAGAGTGACTAGAGACAGAATTTTAGGCAGCTACCAATGGAAAAATTCTGTGGCTACAGAAATGAGAGGAAAAAAAAATGCAGATAGGTTTTAAGATCCCTATACATGATCTGTATACCTGTGGGAACATAAGGGAAAAAGTGCAGACAAAACAATCAGTGGCCCTACATTGCTGTTAAGCTGAATTATGACCAACCTTCATCTGGTGCTCTGCATTGGACATTGTTCCTCAACATTCATACAGTCCATTTTACACTGTAGATGAACTCAGCTTTTCTGAATTCATAGTCATTTATCAGTTTATCTCATCTTCCTGTTGCCTAAAGAATAGGAAAACAGTTAAACATGTTGCTTAAATCTTCCTTCTGCTATCTGTTTGCTCTATATTGTAAATAATCTAATCTGAATTTTGAGTATGACCATATCTATACTGTTCTTGTTTTTCATTTCACCTTAATATAGTAATATTGATATGTAGATTCAATCTAACTCTTCTAAGTCATTACAATGTCTATACCAGTTGTATTTTAAGGAGGTGATGTCGAGGACTTGTCTTCTTACAGAAAAGAAACAGCTGAGAAAAAATAACACTGAAAAAAGAGATTTTCACAGTTTACTGATGTTTATTTGAGGCACAGAAAGATGAAGAAACAATTCAGAGTAGTAATATCTAAAATTTGAAACATTTTCCTTGGAAAATTCTCCTGAAGGGACTTTGGTTAGACAGGTACAGTGTGTCATAATGGTGATCTTTTTTTTTTCCTTTAGCTCAGACTGTTTGTTTTATTTCAGTCTTACATTTGGATTAAAAAACAAATAATCAAACAAACAAACAAACAAATTTAGTACCCAAGCAGAACATTATGATGCAAATATTAAATTCTGAAATATCTAGAAGAGTTTTCAGTTGCAATGAGACATGCTGATATTTTATGATCATAGTTTTAAAATAAATAGAAATGAGAAGAAAGAACATTTCTTTCCTAGTTAAATATATCTGTATAGAAATATTTATTGAATTTCTGCTTTAATCACAAACTTCTCTTCCTCTTTTTTGATAAAATTATTTCATCTTGATTCTGATCATATTATGTTTTAGTATTGGTGTAGATAGAGCTGAGTTTTCAAAAGTATCCTCTGAAAAATAAGAATTCCATTTTCATCAAGTGAGTTTTAATTCCCTGCTTTAGTAATTTTCAGTTAATGAGAGTTGATGTTTATTGTTTTCTATTTTATAACAACTCACAAATTACTTCCTTGAGACATGTTTAGCATGCTTTCAATGATCAGGTTCTTAAGTTCCTACACTGACCTTTCACAAATGAATTGATCTTATTTTCTTTTTAAGATCAGACAGGTTTACAAGTTTTTAATGTGCACCTATAAGTCGTGTATGTAGTTTTTCCTTTGACATAAAACTTAAGCATCTTGTTCAGAATATTTTAGTGGCTCATTTATAGGTTACTCAGAAGAAAATAAAAAAAAGAATCAACCACAGCAAAATACTAACCAATACAATTTGGCAAAATGGACAAAGGAAGAAAAAAAAAAA
>JMFS01041838.1:0-16502 GCA_000699545.1 Podiceps cristatus | reverse complement strand
AATAAAATAAAATAAAATAAAATAAAACCAAGACAAAACAAAATCTTTTTTCTGTTCCATGAGAGTTAAATCTGACACTTTTCAGATCTGACCCAACAGAGAGGAATGTTGATCCGGTGGTTCCTCTCACCTCCACCAACACAAGGAGAGCTCTTTAGCTCATGCCTGTCACATCAACCACAGTGTTCCTCTGCAGATGCTCTGCATGACACTTGTACAATGAGGGCCTCTAAACATTTTTACTCCTCTCTTTTCTCATCCTTACTTTTTCTTGTCCTTACTGTCCTTGTGGAAATTTGGAAACAATGACCCTAATGAATCAGTGAATATTAATTTTTGTTTTCTGCTGGACTCTTACTCACAGAAACTATCAAGCTTACTGACCACTTAAATGAAAACTCTGGTAATTTAGACATCCTATAGGCAAATCTAAAAGAGTTTACCTTATAAACTTAAAAATATTTTTGCATTTGTTATTTTTGCCCGATTTAATTAAAATAAGTTCCATCTTCCACTTCTTTCATTCTTTCCTGTTTTTTTTTTTTTGGTTTTGTTTTGTTTTGGGGTTTTTTGTGGGTTTTTTTCAAGTGAGTTTTTTAATAGACTGAAATGATTAGCTGACTTTTAGAGAAGTATTTTAGAATCAGGTTTGCATAACATATTGTAGCCAAGATATGGCTGCCTAGAGTATTAAGATCTCTCCATCACCTACTGTTATAATTAGATTGCAACTCAGAGGTGAAGAACTGAAAATGTTTTATTATTTCTGGAGAGCAAGCTTGGAATGAAGGGAATTGAGAAGAAGCCCCTTGACTCCTAATTCAGCAGTCAAACTCACTAGTAAAGCCATTGAAAAAAACACATTGTTGCACAAAGAAATAAAAACATTGTTCCATAGCCAGACAAAGAAGAGATGAATAGGAATTTTGTGTCCTTACAAAAGGAGCCAAAGGCTCCTCCTTTGACATCCATCTTTTTTCCTTATTCCCTAAAAGATAAAAATCTAGTCTAAGCAAATTGTTCATGAATTTTACAGACAGTGTTCCTTGTCCTCTGTGTTGCATGGAAAAGGTGCTAGTCAGAGAAATCTTGGTACTTCTGAGTATTGAATGTGACAGAGTAAAACCTTTAGAGACTCTGTAAAATAAAATCAACTTCCCTTTCCACAAACCTGAATTTTGCTATATGAATTTAGTATAGAGTCAGGAAAAGAAAGAGGAGGGTCATCCTTACAAGGTACCTCATTCTCCCTTGTTTGAGTCTTTGTGACTATCTTTCACCTGGCTGGTTTGGTGAGATCATCCCCCTCCCCTTCTTTACTTTTCATCCTACTCTCTGATCTGATTCCTTCTTCTTTTGTAATAAAAAGACCGAAACACCAAAGCCAGCCCTCAAAGATCAGCCAATAATGCTCAATATTGCAGCTCCATGGTTCTACAGTGTTCCTGGGAAACTAAAATACAGAAACTTTATTTTCTATCACTATATTAACAGATGAATAAATTACTCCTTAGGGTTGATTTGTACTGGTAGTTCAATATTCAGTGAATAACTACTGATTTAAATATTTGAAAAAAACAAGTCCAAAGATTTTCTTCCATGTAACAACATATAAACCCTCCTTGAAATCAATACATTCTCTCCAATCTCATCAACACAGTGTTTCATTTGGAATTAAATAATATATGACCATTTTTTGCTTGTGATATGTAACCTACAAGACACTGCTTTGAGCTGCAATCTTTTCGATATTAAAAAAGCAATAAAAGTAGAGTTGGATGCTTCATAAATAAACTCACCTACATTTACAGTAATTTAATATACGGGCCAGAATAAAAATCAGAGGGAAACCAAAGAGATGACAATGAAGGGGACCAAAGCCTGCTCATGTTATAAAACTAATGATTTTGAAACGAGCAGTATTATGGTCAACGTGAACTTGAGTTAGTCTTTGTTTTAACTGACTACATCGGGATTTTTCTAGAGTCTTACTTTAGCACATGCTTACACAATATCAGAAAAATGCAGTGTTTTCTCTTTATCTCCTAATAGTTACAGAAAGGCATTTACTTACATTACACTGTTTAGACACTAAAGCTATGTCATTGAAAAAATGGGATTTTAGCCTCCAAACAATACTGGAAACCTGAACATGAAGAAGCTCAAATCATATGATCTTTTCTCACCATAAATCTTTGCATTCCAATGAATGAACTTAACAGATCAAGGGATCAAGAGGGAGTCAGAATTGCCTTTACAACACATCTTTTTTTCTGCCCCCATTTGCACAAAGATGGAGAGATACTTGCTCAGGGAGTCAATATAAGCAATTTTGCAAAGCTGATGAAGTAATTTCATCATTTTTCTGAACAATTTGCCTCAGCAGTCCAATGGATGTCCCTGCCCTCCCATCACAGACCACAGCTGTGGTATAAATAGCAGCTTCCTTGGGACAAAATCTCGGTTCTTAGCTTAAACTGCAGAAGAATACTAGATGGAACTGAGTCTATGTATTCATTTTTAGCTCTCTATTGCACTTGCCAAAGGTCTTTCTTGTTTGGTTTGTTTTTTTTTTCTTTCTTTCAAGCAAGTAAGCAAGACATGATCCATTTTATACAGTGCCTAAAATTGCTTTTGTTTTATAGAAGTTTTTCATCCCTAAAATTAATTCATTAAATGGCTGGTTGGGATTATACCTCCCATGATACACGACATGATACTTCAGGAATGCATTTTGCATTATAAATTTCATGCCACTGAGGAAGGTAAAGGTAAACTAAACCGAAAATCAACTACTCAAATCAAGAAGAGATGATTTCAAGATTTTTTTTATGACAAATCGTAGTTATTATGGTATGGGGAAAAAAATAAAACACTCCTGAATTGCTGAAGTATTATTATTTGCAAAGCAATAACAAGTTGATGTAACAACAAATAATGGAAAAATACTGCATGAAAATGATGGAATCCAGATGATTGATAATCACTTTAATTAGTATGCTGAAAAAAAAATGAAGCATCTATTTCCATACAGGAACACATCAGACAGTAAGTTTTTCATGGCACAAGTGAAATATTACTTTGGTATTCAGGAAAATTGTTTGAAATAACTGTCATCCAGAAACAGGACCCACAAAATTATTATGAAAATCTGAGCTGTTAAAAAATATTCCATTTCCATGGACCTTAAAGCAATTAGACCGTTTGAATTCATAAATATACAACTGGAAACTATCCCTAAGCATCTTTTTTATTATTTGTTTAAGCCTGTATTATATCATCCTATTATATTGTCTTGTCACCAGAGTCTAGCGCTAACTCCACCACCAGCCCTTTACTCTTCCTGCCAAAGGGATTTGCCAATATCTGGAGAAGATGACTGAATTTCCATAACCTAGTGCAATCTTTTAATTTCCCTTGATATACACATGGACAATGTCCAGCCATAATTTACAGGCGTGCAGAGATTATGTGAGGTTAATCACACCTCCGTTTCCAGTTATGAGAGAGACAGTCCCACTATGAGACAGACCTTCAATTATTTTTTAAGCAATTTTTTTTAGTCCACCAAACAAGTCTACTTTGAGGCTTCCTCTGTGTTCAGGTCTTCTTAATACTGCCGGTACGCAATCACATATCTGGTGCTGCACCAAATGTAATACATAATGATAATCAAATATAAATGTTATGAGGAACAAAAACTCCGTGGCAAAATTTCTTGTCTTCTTGGTCTCTTCTGCATGAGATGGCAACAGATGCAGAAAAGGGGGGAATGCCCTACAGACTGCTCTGAAAAAAATCCAATAGCTTTTAAAATAGTGTTTGCAGTTTTATATAACCATCAGCAGAGGGCACCCAATCATTTCCCCACCAAACCCCTCTGCTAAGCTAAATAGTGACCTGCTGAGAAAACAGCCTTGAAAATATTGTATTTTTTTTCCTCTACCTAAATTTCACAAGGTTAGAAATTTTCCAACCAACTCTAGCCCTAAGCTGCATATACAATGGCAGAGAAGCACCTTGAAGTCCAGAATCTGGCAGATTAGTGGAAAAAATTATAGATTTGTACACTGAGAGACATCACTGGTGTATTTTTAAAAAGTAATAAAAAGAATACATTTCATATTTGTTAAGCTAGATCCTTAACTTCTGTAAATTGATATAGATTTATTTACACTGGGTGAAGATCCAATATGCAGTCTGTATGAAGCTGAAACGTAGAATTTTTTTTTAAACAACTACACAAACTGTTAAAAAATGAGCACTAAAACTCCAACATTTGTGGTAAATGGGAAACATTATTACTCAGAAAGCTAGCACTTGGGTGCAAATTAGAAAGTACAATGTAATTAAAGCATGTAAACAATACATTTAATTTTTGAGAAAATTATTCTTTTTATACATGAGAAAAAGAAAAGAATTAGAATTCTCTCAGGTGCCTAATATTCCTCTATTAACTACATTGTTTGCTCCCCTCTGTCCAGCTCAAGCCATGA
Source organism: Podiceps cristatus (assembly GCA_000699545.1). NCBI lineage: Eukaryota > Metazoa > Chordata > Aves > Podicipediformes > Podicipedidae > Podiceps > Podiceps cristatus. The sequence goes on along the minus strand of JMFS01041838.1, from coordinate 12,006 downwards.
TCAACTATATATGACTTGTACTAAGTATGAAATTGTAGGTTAACTAAACATTGCTAAAAGAAACTGTAAGAAAATTGAAATAATAAGACTGTAAGAGTCTTTCATTTTAAAATTACCTTCAAATCAACCACTACCACAGCTATGTGACAACTGAGAACCATATGTTAAATGAAAAACTAGCTGAATGAAAACTACATCTATTCCCAAATCTTTGTAACCTGCTGGGGGATTTGCAAAGAAAAAAAAAATATTGTTGGGATAAATTTACTTGTTAAATAAGATATTGCACTAGTTAGCACTCAGTTACATGATGGAAGAGCATGCAATGGCCTTCTGAACGTTCAAGTTGTCCTTCGCTTCCCAGCAGAGGTGACTTCCATACTTACATTTAGCAGCTGTTCAAAAGCATAGCTAAAGCCTTTTTTGTAATCTGTAATTCCTTTAGCAGAGATTTTATAGACAGCTTCTTTCAGCTTCTTCTTGTTCCTCACATTAGCTTGGACAAGATGATTAAAGCAACTGACGTTCTGAGCATTATTGTTAAACTGTGAAATAAACAGAAATAGTATTAAAGAGAGTTAATTCTCTTTTCTAGGTACTGCAGTAGTAAAGGCTAATGTTTTCTTGAATCATGAGATAAAGGATGTCACACTTGGATTTTCAGTTCCACTACATTAAGAATGTTCAGCAATGTCTGCAGATTACAAAATTGGGCAATAAATATTAAAAAAAAAAAAAAAAAAAAAAGTGGTGCGTCATTCTTTGTTGCAATTCAAAACCCTCTACTGTAGTGGGAAGACTCCCACTTTTTTTTTCATCTGAAACCAGATTATTATTTCTCTTCATGATTAAGGGTCTTCAGTGAAAGTAATGTAAATGCAATTTTATGCTGTCAACCTTGTGCAAAGCCTTAAAACAACTTAAAAATCAGACCTTGTTGACTTAAGTCTCAATACTGCTAATTATTTCAATAGTACTGTATAGAAGATAAGGTAAATAAGGTCACAGATTTCATTAACTGCTCAGACATGTCTAAAATAAATCAGTAACTACCAGGCACAAACTACAGAGAGAGAACTATCAGCAGCAAACATCAACGCGCACTGGAATTGAAGGACACTTAAAATGTGTCCTAATAGGATGAATCCTTAGAATGAATCCTTAATCACTTACAATGAATTCTTAAAAGGATGAAGGGATTGATAATATCAAACCATTTTTAACAATGCATAATAATTCAATTCAAGTTCATAGGATGCCTGGGAGGTACACAGACTTTTCCATGCCCTGGAATCAGACGCTACAGATGAATGCTCCCTGCCCTTAGGACCAATTTTATCAAACTTTCACTTTAATCAATGAGACTTCTCCTATTGACTTAATAGGAGCAAGTGTACAACAGCAAATACAGTACAGCTTACGGTAGAGATGACTGACAGAGAAAGGCATCATCCTCAGCACAAGGCTCAGCCTAATTTGTTCCAGATCCTTCTTGAAAATAGCCACAGAGCTGCAACTGGGGTTTCTTTTTTGTCTGTAAGTGAGCAAATCCAGGCACTATACTGAGAGCATTTGCTATGCCGGATTCTATCTTATGTTTCCACATGTAATTTCTTATTCTTGCGAAAACGACGTGTCTAAGTGCCCCATGAACTAGAGACTTTAAAGCATGAATTTGTCTGCCTCATCTGGTATCGTTATTGTACCACAAGCCACTCCTGCATATATGTAGAAACTAATGAAGAAAACCCACTATTTTGGTTTTGAGCATTAAGTAGTTCACAACTAATCTCATAGCTTGTCACCTTCATATTATATTTATTTTTCCAGGGAGCTTATTTTTGCACATTCCTCTTGAGCTGACATGGGCTTTTGGTGAGATACTGATAGTAGTTTATGGTATAGCTGCTGTTTTCTTGAGGATTGTATTTGCTAAAAAATTGTATTCTTGCTAGGCAAGGCTATACACAGTGAGAAAACCATATAGAAATCTTCATATGTCTTTTTAATTAATAAGGATAGTTATTATTCTGCCCCGATTTTATAGCTCTGTTCCCCCAGTGATTAAAATCTGTGGGAGCAAGTTATTCTCAAATGACTTTATGCAAAGCTTTCTGTCCCCTTTTCTACAAGTATGTGGTTCCCAATGTGCTACAAGGAGACAACTGATTCTAAAAACATGCAAAATTGTGAACAACGATTTTAACTTTGAAAAATGTAATGTTGTATTTGACCAGGCATTCTACAAAAGAGTCCAATGTATACAATAATATGACAAAGGTTATTTTTGTTTGTTTGGTTGGTATTGTACTATTCTGTTTATCAGGGCTTTAATTTTCATAATATCACAACTATAAATATAGTACCATGTATCTAAATTATTTACAGTAATGGAAGTATGAATACAGCATGAGACAATGAAGATAAAAAGTATTTTCCAGTTCTTACAGTGTCACAATGCAAACTTTACCTTTGAAATAAAGGAACACATGGAACTGGATTACATATAACCAAATTTTCAGCTTGAATATTTCTTTAATGTGTACTCTATTTCCCATGAAAGAATAATTTTGGTATGACCAATCCTCTGCTGTGATTAAAATGTAAGACTCACAACTGAACTGTAACATATCTATCCATTGTGTGATTTTAAAGTCATTAGCTTTTATAAAAGTTCTTTTCCCAGACGCAAACAAATCACAGCCATTCGTTTTTCCATTTCCCCTCAATATCACATGGTCATTTTTATTCGCTGTTCTTAGGCAACATGTTTTGCTGCTTAAGCAAAACCACAAAATGATCACACAACTGTAATCAATTCACTTTGATGCAGAACACTGACATACTCAATGGTGTTTCTTATAGAAGTTTCTTACAGAAGTAACCAGTAAATCACCAGATGATTATTAGGTATATTAACCATGTGGGAGTAAAAACATTATTGTGCTGTGGAGTAATTTCAGCTTGCCTTGACCTGATTTTGTAACCATGACTGGAAAATTACTCAAGTAAAGTAATTTTAAAAATACAAAATCTGAGAATGAATTCTGATTGTGAGAGGGGATGAGAGTACAGATCTTGTTCTTGGAAAGCAAAAGGAGGACACTGTCTGGTAGGTAGCTCTGCTCTACACAAGCCAATTTCCTCCGAAAAAGAAGAGTGAAAACACTGTTCTGCTTCATCAATGACATTATATGCAAATTATTTCATGAGCTAATATAAAAGTAACCATAAATTCAATCTTATGGTGAGTGTATGCCTTCTCTTGGACTGTAGCAAACAGCGGTTTAAGTGTTCAAGAGAAAATTTAGTGACAAGTGAAAATTTCTCCCTGAAATGCCACTAACATTAAACTGCAAATCTAAACTGCTTGCTAGCAGACTGCAAATGTACCAGGATAATTAGTTCTATGAAGGTCAGGTATCTAGCATATGGATTGGTAATTACAGATACAAAAATGACATTTTAAAAATTGACAGGAATACTGGCTCAAACTGTTTAAGCATTTAACAAGTAAACTGTACTGTACTTAAAATTGAACAAAGGGTCAAGGTCAAAATATCTGCATCTATAGATTGACAAATGCTGATGTAAAATGGAGAGAAATTACACATTTGTAGAAAAGAGAGTTACATCAACCAAACTCTGCAAATGCTGTAATTTAATTGAGAAATTATATGAGCCACCTGTTTTGAAATACATCAGTCAACGTTAATGTTAATGTCAGTCAACAAAGCAAATGAGAAGAGGGTTTGATTAGATAAAGGAATCAGGAGATGGAACAACAACCCTCCAAAACAAGCATTTACCTGTTTTCTAGGAGGTGAAGGCAAGTCTGAAGTTTGAAATGTGACTCATAAAAATGTCCACAGGGGAAAAAATTCAGGCCTACATTTAATTAATTGACCTCTAGTGAAATAATGAAGTAACTAAAGGTTTACAAGTGTAAAAGCCTTCAGTTTGCCCTTAAAACTGGCTTTTCATCCTCGCTACACAACAGTAAAACAATTCTGCTCTTTAACCAGTTGACCATATGACGAATACCAGGACTAATAATTTTGAATTAGCCAAACTGAGAGTTTTCACTTGCACTCATCTGAAATATAATAGCAATAGTGGCATTAGTAATTTTTCACACACTAAGATAGCAAAAGCCAAAATACCTGCAATAAGCCTATGACAATTACTGGTCACATTACTTGTCTCCTAAGAACTGTAGTAATGCTTTTTTAGGTTTGGATGATTCTTGAAAACAAGTTAACAATATACTCAGTCACTTAGTATCTAGCTAGAAGAAAGAACATGCAACATTTCAAAAACCAGTTCCCACTTCAGAAAGTCCATGTTCTTACAAAATCGAGTCCTATGAAAGTTTTAAAATTAAAGTCATTATGATCCATACTTTATTGAATAAAATACTCTTAATGTATCACTGTGAAACATCAGTTGGGTATTTATTAGACTGGCATTTTCCCCTGATTATTGCAGTAAAGATAAACATATGTCATAAAAATGCTATTGTGTTAAAAAGAAAATAAATGGCATTTGTGTACGAAGCCATGGGCTCAGTGAATCACTTACAAAACAACAGATGACATTTGGAGGCAAAGCATTCAATTGTTAAAATCTAAAGCCACCCTATACAGTACGTTGCTACCAGTGACGGGTTCTACTTTTTCAACTATATATAAAGCTTATTCCTTATCTAAGCTAAAACAAGAGTGTCTTGCAGCAAAACCCTTGGAAATCATGGAAAACAGGATAACCTTAGCTTTTTATTTTATAATATCAAGTAGTACTGATATAATTAAATTTGTGTTGTAACTATATAGTAAGGTATAGGGTCTAGGTGCATTTTTCACTAGATTATTACTTATTACCCGATTTATCTATATCATTTTGCAGCCTCTGCCTCTGCTATCTCCCAGAATGATCCTCAGCTCTGAAGAATGAAGACCTCCTGTTCACAGGTTTGGGCAAGCCTGTTATTGGGGCACTAAGAGAGTTAGAGAACTTCATCTAGTTGACATCAAACCACCAGTATAATCTTTAGCCATATATGGGTCAACTGAATAACTTGAAAGATAAGTTAATCAGTTCAACTTAACATGAAACTATGAACAAAAGGATTTGAGTTTAATGCTGCTTGAACCTTATCATAGAGAAGGTCAGAAACAGAAATACTAATCTGACAGCCTTACAAAGACTTTGTCTTTAAACTTCTATTCAGAGAAGGATCAACTTGCAAAACCAGTGGAAAATTATACAGAACTGCAATGAAATATGTAAATAGTAGAGACCTTTCACCTCCCTTGGGTAGTTACATTGAGCTGTGAGCTCCTCCAGACAAATGGACCTCTGCAATCCACAGTGCCCCAAAAGTTAAAGTGATGGAGAAGAGAAAGGGTTGGCATTCTCAAACTTTCTTCTGATTCCAAGCTAGTTCTGCTTTGCTAAAGCCTCCTTTTTTTCTGGAGTCTCAACCTGGTCTCACTAAGGGCATTCTTCTTTAAAATTACTAAAACTCCTACTCCAACACCAGGATATTAGAGAATTCAAGGGAAGGGAAACAGATGTTGATTTATGTCCTGTATCTGTTTACACCCTAAGAACTCTGTGGATATGTTGGCAGATCAAAAAATGAATAACAAAAGACACTACAGACAGGGGTTTTCATTATGGGGACAGGCCCCCCCAGCTCCTTGTGCCCCCCAGCCTCAAAAAAAAAAAAGGGGGGGGGGGGGGGAGGAGGGGCAGAACACCTCAGGCAAAAAGGCTGCAAAATGAAGAAAGGATCAGTATTCAGAAGTGGGATATACAGGGATTGGCAAACATTTGAGAGAGATAAGTAGAAAGATCAAAGCTATAAAGAAGTCTGGGAAAAAAACAGCAAATAAAATAGATGAGAAGAAAAACATGTATCATTTTTTTTCCTAAAACTGCATTTGGTTCAATATATTACTTGCTGAACAGATACAAACTGGCCTGTCTATTGGGAAATTTTTTGATAAATCTGCTTTTTCGCAGATACCAGCTGACCTCTCCCTGGTTGACAAGCTTTAGCAAGTAACAGCACATAGCATATAACTCCCAGGGATTTCCACACTTTAGCACCACAGATGTTCCAAACATTACCAAGTGTCTCAAACTCCTTGTGAAATAGCTCAGAACTGTTCTCATTTTATTGGTGAGAAAAGTGAAGCAATAGGGAAGAAGACAAGTAAATCCAAGGCAAAGACACAGCCAGAAGCTTTAATCTCAATTTCTCACTACTACAGCACCAAAATATGTTTTTTTCCCTGTACTTTGTGCAATCAACTCCAAGCCCTCAAATTTGCCCTTTAACTTGACATTAGTTATTTTCATATATGCCATTTAAACCACAAGGTCAAACAGGGCACAAATTCTTAAAGCAAGTATTCTCAAAGCATGAATTCTCATGAACAGCTCATCACTTAAACTTCAAAATGAACGCATAGGTAATGCGATTCATTCTGAAGACTACAGCACTGTGAGGGAAAAATCGCTAATTTTGTAGGAAATGTATAAATTGATTAATGTTTCAGTGTGCTGGTTTTTGCTGGGGTAGAGTTACTTTTCTTCACAGCAGCTACTACGGGGCTGTGGTTTGGATTTGTACTGAAAACGGTGTTGACAACACAGGGATGTTTGGTCCCTGCTGAGCAGGGCTGACACAGAGCCAAGGCCTTTTCTGCTCCTCACCCCACCCCACCCGCGAGGAGCCTGGGGGGCACAAGGAGCTGGGAGGGGGCACAGCCGGGACAGCTGGCCCCGACTGACCCCAGGGATGTGACATCCCATATGACGTCATGCTCAGTGTATCAAGCTGGGGGAAGAAGAAGGAAGGGGGAATGTTCAAAGGGATGGTGTTTGCCTTCCCAAGTAAACAAGTAAAAATATGTTTATGTATAGATATGTGCTCTATTTTTTTATGACATGATCAAGAAAGCAAACTTCAGTCAACATTTATCAGATACTATCTGGACAAAGCACTAATCCACTGAGGAAAGGCACAATTCTCAGTAAGGACAGCAATAAGTTTATGGAAATCCTCAGGAAAAGAAATTGAGGAAAGAAGTGCTCTGCAATTCAATCTGAAAAACACAAAATCCTTTGTAGATCATCTCATTAATGGAAAATACAACAACATAAACAACTCAAACCTGATAAAATAACGATGTTTTTAAATACTTTTTTCAGGTTTTGGTCACTAGGTGGCACTAAAACAACAAAAGTTGAACTGGTCTTGCAAATTGTATCGTGAAGGGGAAAATTTTACACTTCTGGTGGAGGTTACTGGTGCCTTCTGTAAATGGCATAAATTCCTTAGTACAACTAAAACAATTAAACACTCCTGTGTTTCAAATGAGTGAAGAAGCAGGAACATTAAAATACGAACTTCCTCCTTAAAGAAAAACTTCCACACGTTGAACACAAGAGGTCCTAGTTCCAGGAAGATGAAAATCTATTTTTTCATACAAAGGATCCATATAACAAAAACAAGCAACTCAATTTCCATCAGCTTTACAAGCTGTGTTTACAATACTCATAATGGGAAATCTGTTAAAGTTAACATTTCTCAACCAACCTCCTATCCAAATGTCTTCCTGCATCTCCAAAATCTGTAAAAGTGATAACAATCTTATTGAATATTGTTTAACAGTAATAGCATAAGTAAAAATTCAGATTTTCCCAACCATCCTTACCAGCTGCCTCCCTATTCTTCACTCATCCCAGTTAGTTTCCTAAAATCTACAGATTCGACATAGCATATTTAATCAGAATCTCCTGAAATTACACTTCTAAGCTAAAAAAAACCCACAAAACCCTAAAAACCTCCTTAAAAAACTACTGATATTGAGACCCTGCCTTAAACTCTATGTAAATTGTGTATTTTTAAACATTCAAAAATGTTTCTCTTTTATAGATATTCATATAAATTTGAACAAAGTAGTAATTCCTATACTTAAACTTGCTACAGAGACAAAATATATACATTTAAAACAAGAAGATCATGATAGCTGAATAAATCAGAAACATCACTCTGGGAATACTGAAAATTGAGAAAAATATAGTCACCTTGCTGAAGACCTAATCAGATACTACTGCTGCTGACTTTCAATCTGCTGAGGTTTGTTGCTATGCTACTTCTACCTCATGGCTAAATCAGCTTGGTGACCCAGTTGTATCTATACATATTAAATGAGCAATAGTGAAATAGATCTGATTTCATCAGGCTTTCGTCTTGTAGCTAAATCCAGCTTTGCTGCTTTCTTTTCCTTTTTTTCCTGCTGCTTTAGGCTTGGTAATAGGATTTTAGGGTTAATCCCAAGAATAACTGAATCTTGAATAAGGCCGGTTACAACCTATATTTCAGCAGTAAGAAGATATAAATATTTATCAGAACCTATTTAGAGAATAGTAAGAGAGCAATTTGCAAAGTTTTATTCCCACGTAGATCTCGGTACACAGAAAATTTGAGGCAGTTCAAGCAATAAGGATTTGTAATTTGACATGCCAAAAATGAATATGTTCAGCATTCATGTCTTGCTATAGAATAACTGTTTTCTCCTATATTATGATTTGCATGGAGATAGTCTTCAGCTATACAGTATGACCCTATACATACATTGTAGAGAAAATATTAAAACCTTATTCTAGTACTCAGAAGGAGCACTCCTACATTTCTTAAATTGTACTGCAAGTATAGGATGAAATAACATGAGCATTATATGTCAATTTACACTACTGGCATTTCTTGAAATTTAAAGTGCAACAGATTTCACTGTGAAATGTATATGTGTGTGTTAGAATATATATAAGGTGCAAAAATGCTTAATACTAAGTTTCTGAAAGGACTCTTGACAAATCAGAGGTAGCAGTGTTCAACAACGATAAAACTGTTAGATCACTAAAATAACTACTGAAAAAAATATCGTAGCATAATATGAGATAAGTATTTGGGGAAGGACCAAATATTGGGCCAAAATCTGCTCTCAGTTAACTTTGTTAGCCTTTTTAACTAATATGATTATCTGCCCATAAATCAATGCAAAGCTCCCACTGAGTACAAAAGGATTAATATTTGGACCACAAAGCAAGACTCTGCGCTGCGAAGCTCAGAACAAAGAACGTCAGCTTAAGCTGAAAGATAAATTAGCTTAGCAAGATGAACTCATTTGTGGTCATTTCATGATTCTGTGGCTAAGTTAGCATGTATTATATACTGAAGATCATGAGTTTCTCAATTCTACTGAAGATTTCAGGGCTGTAAGCTGCAGCGTTTCCCAAGGAACCAGCTGATCTGAACTACTGCACTCCGGTGGTGCTGCAGTCCTGCAGCCTGCACTGGGGGGCTCTGCTACCCAGACACACTCTAGCAGAGAGCTGCATCAAGACACTTTCTAGAAAATTATTTTGCAGACTTTTTTTTTTTTTTTATTATCGCTTACCTGAATCAAATTCAAGTTGTTTAGAACACAAAACACCCTTAGTTAAAACGATGAGAAAAAGGATTGAGCATTAAATGGTTATCTATAAATTCACTGAGCATGTGAGGCTGCTGCTCCGGGCGTCACAAGCACAATGAATGTTTAGTCAGTGCATCAAATTACAGGATAGACTCACACTTCAGTGTCAGACCACATAACCGGGCAGGGGGCTACAACGTCACCTCCGTGTTCCCAGGGCTTGAGTGAAATGCTCCCGTCAGCCTGGCAGGGCCGAGCAAGGTGCCTGGCTGGGCCCGGTGCCTGGGTTTCGGAGCAGGCAGGAGGCTGCGGCAGCGCACCGCCGACCTGCGAGACGCTGCCGCTAAGGCAGGGAAGCGTCAGACAGGAGGGAAAAGCGTGAGTCTTGAAAGCGTGAGACTTGAGAAGTCGATGAGTATTTCGTTCATGTTTTGCCTAAGTTGAGAGTTCCTGTAGATTCACACCAAGTAACACACCACACACGTCTTAAACACTTGCCACACATCTTAAAAATTTCACCTACCTAATAGATGACTTTTAGAGAAAAGATATTTTAAAAAGCGCAACCATAGAACAAATAGACCCTACCTTGTTCCAAACTTATGGATAGTCTGCATTTTCCTCTTTTTTCATCAACATGGTGAGTCATCCTTCCCCAGAAGAATCATTAAAGCCAGCTCTTCAGAGCTGGTAAGGAATGAGTTCATTGTTCAAGAGACCATTCCCCCACCACAAATTTTTAATTTTACTGTCACAATGTCCCCTAATAATTGTCTCCTGGTTGGAAAGCTGACTCAGAAATGCACTTTTGGTCCACTCTCTGAATATGTCATAAAGACTCACGGGATGATACGTCAACGATATGTACCAGAGGTCTCTAGTAAGATTTGTGCTTTACTAAAAATTAAGAAACCAGAAATAGCCAACAGATTTTTTAACCAGTGGAACCATAAAGTAGAGCTATAATCTCATTTTATATACTACTAAACTACTCATTTTAAATACTACTAATATAGTAGAGAGCTACAATTTATTCTGGAAATCACAGAAGCCCATGCCATTGTTAGAAGTCTGACTTCCTGACATTTGACAATTACAAGAGGAGACAATAAAAATCTGTATTGATGCCCAAAGCAATCCCTCAAAGTGGGAGTGGAGGTGACTTTTCTAGTGATCTGGAATTGTCAGCTATACTGTACAGTAATAAATGTACAGTTTCTAGCAACACGCCTGCCCCTGACATCCTAATGTAGAATTTCAGCTTCTAATTTCCATTCCCTTTGGCTCTTCATGCACTCAAGTACTCTGTTCCCTAGAATTAACACTTTGTGACAGATTAAAATGAAACAGATCTTGTTTTAACATTTTCCCTATTCCTTTTCCTACTCTTTCAATTTGTTTTTTCTCTCTTACATACCTTTTGAACATTTCCTTCCACAGCAAACTAAAGTTACAGTTAATAACACAACAATAAAAAATTAGCTGCTGTGTTAAAGCAAACGGTAACAAAAAAGAAGGAAAAAAAAAAAAAAAAAAGGGTGTCAAAAACCCAGAAGGGCATGTTTTTTTAATTCCTACTGACTCCCTTTTGCATTCTCAGCTGAGCATTCAGCCCATCTCGTTTCGGTGATCTTTTAATTGGGAGCTCCGTCCAAGACAGTCAGCCAGGTTCTCCCTCCAGCCCATGGAGACAGACAAGCACCTCCCAGACGAGACAGTCGGGGCAATTTGTCTTCTGGGGGCGTTTTTCTTTTCCCACAACTAACTAGGGCCTAAGCAATAATATGTAATATAATAACCCCCTTTTTGGACTCAGGGAGGTTGTATGGGGAGACATTATGGGATGTGGGCAATGAGCATTTCAGGATTGCACAGGACTTATTATGGAATATTTAAGGGAAGAACCTGGGTGAGGAAAGGGATAGATTTAGGTGATTTGGGCCAAACAAGTGGGGGGAAATAGAGAGGTAAGGGGAAAAATTGTTGGTCCCATGTAAATAATTTGCTGGTCAGCATGCTTATCTGGTCACGTCCTGCATCTCACGAACGCAGTCTGTTCTGCCTTCTTATTAAGTTCCATTTCTACCTCTTTTCCTGGGTAAGGGACTTTCTACTCTGCGTGTGTGTCTGTGCATGGTGTGTGAGTGCAGCAACGGGGTCAGACCATGGGTCGCAGGTCCATGGTGCAGTGTCTTCAGTGTCAGCAACTGGAGCGGGGTTCTGGGTCACAGGGACCTACGCGTCCATGGTACCAGCACCTGGAATGAGTGCCAGGTGCTGGTCCTGGGGGTCTCTAGTGGTGAAACCCATTTGTGTGTGTGTGTGTGGTGTGTCTTTAAGGGTGAGGTCACACTGCCTGTGTACATGAGATAGTTTCTACCAGCAACTGGAGCGCGTCTGCGGCCTTGGGGACTCGTATGTCTAGGCGGCTGCAATGGGGCCAACTGTGATCTAGGGGCAGCTGCTGGGCAAATGGAGTGTCTAAGCCTGGCTGCTGGAGGGGGATGCACACATA